>JAHXJK010000061.1:0-126938 GCA_019395245.1 Botrytis pseudocinerea | reverse complement strand
GTCACCTATTTCGTTAACATGCATCCATCAGGGAACCAGGTGATGATGGAACAACAAAAATAACGCAAAAACTACGTCATTCTATGCCAAATCGAAAACAACTGAAGATGCGTAGTGTTGAGGAAAACGACCAATGACTGCCGAGAGCCACTATTCTCCATCGCTTAGGCAAGTGCCTGAGAATTCATCTACTGACAAAACAACACTTCCCTTGATTTCAACTTAGAAAGTCAACATGTGATTCCTTTTCAATCCTCTCCCAACTTCCCCAAACTCTCCACAAATTTCCCACCGGTCAGGACAAATATCTGGGGAACCCTCAAACCCATGAAACAATACCTGACACGCGACCTGCAGAAAAATCAGTTGGAGCTGGAAAATACAGTCAGTATTGAAATGTAACGGAAAACTGAAAGCATCCTTGTATCAACTAAACATCCCAGTTTTACCCCTCGCAAGTTTCGGGGCTATGCGGATGATAAATTCGAAAGAGCAATCTCATTTCCTATCAAGTTGAGATGAATGTGATAGATCTACACTCGGCAAAGTCGAACATTTTAAATCATTGGGAAGACTAGTGTCATAGCATTCGGGTGGCTTCAACGAGATTGTGATACACACCTGCCTTCAAAGCATGTTCGTGTCCAAGGAACTTGTACTAGTGAAAAATGTACCTACCGTTTGATAAATCTCCTTGAGCTAAAGACCAAGGAGGAAAAGTTAGATATTGAGGTGATCCGGGGTACTCCGCGTTTCGTGGTAGTGCAGGACTCCCCCTTTGAGATAAACTGGGAACATGAGCATGTCATGAATCACCGAGAAATAGTTGAGAATGCAAATTGGCAGTAGGTATATTTCAATGTCTATGGTTCAGTTATGTAATTTAGGGTATGATGCTTTGAGCTATTAGCGGCCAAAGTCTGCAGACCTACTCAAATTGACTAATTTAGCTAGTCAGGATAGCAGCCTGTTGTGGTTCATAGCTGATCTGGACATTTAGAATGACTTCATTGCTTATTTTGACGTTTGCTTCAGCCTTTGATTGTTTTAAGGACAGAGCTAGCTCCACCACCCTCATACTACTCTTGCCGTAAAAAGGATGCATTGAAATTATCATCTTGAATGATCTCAAGGAACTATATGATTCCTTAAGGCAAGCCGATTATTTCCTCGGACCCTTAGTATGGGCCGATAATATGAGTCTGAATGATCGATGAGTGCATCTTGTAGGGAGTCAGGATGTGGTAGAGACCATAGAGCAATCCTTCTCACATACTGTAGACAGGGTCTACTAGACTACATAAAGCAGGCAGAGCAAGCAGACGTGTAGCCTTTTTGAAGTGAGGGTGGAAACAAAGGCTATGAAGGCTCACACGTAACAAACACATTGGATCACACAAAAAGGTGGAATATGGGTGATTGATTTTAAACTACACGAAGAGGAACAATAAAAACTAGCCAAGAATGCCACGTGATCAGACAGTATTTTTAATTCATAATTTTTGCCCTTCTTCAAACATTCAAAAACTTCATTTCCTATTGACCATCTTCTGGGCAAAAGTACCCGAAATTACACGTAATAATATTCATTCCTATCACCCCAAACATACGCATACCAACCTGTTCAATTTGCCATAAGCGACACTCTCGCTTCTATCATCTCCAAAGCAGCCTTTCAATTGACCCCCATTTCCATGTATATCCGCGTAATTTCTAGCCTATCCCGCGCCCTCTCTGATTCGAGGGAGGTTACATCTTCTGGTGCTTCTAGCAATCAAACAAAAAGTGGAATTCAATCAACTATTCAGAGTTGAAACCCGGTTAGTGCAGCCATACATAGCGTAGTTAAGAGTAGCTTCAATGCTCTCATCTTTAGTTCCTTGTCAACATGTTCAGGAAACTTCCAAAAAATATTCGAAATGAGTTGCTGTACTAAACTAATGGATGCATTCCCTTTGAGATATATATATATATATAAACTTATTTTTGAGACGACATGAGAATCCGAAGAAACACCTCGGAATTTCCCAAGACCTGCAAAGGTGTACCTTTCAACACGTGACCGGGTAGCTATTGGTTGAGACAAACAGGAAGTCTTGTGACCTGAGGTTGAGTGGGATGATATCAGTCATGTGCTTTGACATGACACAGGTCAAGCGAAATAATTCTTCCTGGTCACTAACACCTTTTCTATTGCCTCAGTTGTTTTTGGATGTGTTGGGGGGAGGGGGCGAACTTTGTTCAAAATGGTGTACAAGAGATTATAGGGGCAGTTCATGTGTTGCGATGGTATTTTCCATGCTCCCGTTTGCCAAATTCCACGCAATATTCCCAAAGATTTTGAAGTTCCAGATATACCTGTTGTCAGCTCGTCTGGCCTAGAAGAAGTCCTCAAGCACTGGCTGGCTCTTGCAATTGATAAAGCTGAAGGATTCCAGAAAAATCGTAAGCCAGGGATTATATTCGATGAGCCAAGTTAGTATATCCTGAATCTCTGGGTGACTGATTGCGTGGTGCGTTCGACTACCCTTAGCTCGTGAAATTGTGCAAAGAAGAATCAAGTCATACTTTGTCTATATCTCCACATCTGGGGACAAATGAGGAACCTTGGACTAGGACAAATATTCATTGTTGCTTCTGGAAAAGTACATCTTGCATAGAATCTCAAGCGATGTCAATCCAGAAGCAAGTCCAAGTATCGAAATTGTATCCTTCACATCTTTGAGGTAAATATGGAGAAGCTAAATACCCAGCGCCTGGCGTTATAGTGACCTTTACACCGCCACGTATAGCAATAGTTTTATAGATCTAGCCCCGTGGTTTCAAATGATTAAGTGAGTGAAGAATGTCTTCTCTAGTGATTATGGCAGTATCTACGTGATGAGAATCAATAGTTTAATAAATAATCGTGTTTCATTCACACATATTGGCTACCGTAATTGATGTCATCGGTACGAGGTGATCTACTATATGTATAAAGTCAAGTGGTTTCGCGTGGGTATTAATAGTACTATCAAACTAAGTTTCTCGCAACAGAACCGTACTCGGCTTGCCAATGGGAGTGGATTGAAGGTATCCAGAATGATTCCCCAAAGCACCATGAAAGAAACAAGGTAAATATCAGTGTTGAAGCTCCAGATGGACCAACCCATTATAAACGTACTGATTAATGACAAATCAACCTTGAAAAGGACAGAGTGAATTAGGGGAGCAAACATATAGTTCCAATTCACTGCAGTAGGGGATACGTCTTTGAAGAGTTTCTCTCAGACAATCAGACCTAGTCTAATAAGGATAATATGAATCGGTTATCAACTTGACAGTACCCTCTCTTTCTATTTAGAAACAGATCATCACCCTTTTTATGGTTTCGACAACATCCATCAATGTGTCTATTCAAAACTGCGCATCCAACTTTCCTGAAACCCCGAGAGAATTCAGCAGAACGCAGATAAATTAAAATTATCAGTCTCAACCGCCTAACAAACAAATCATCATGATATGGAATATGGAAGTTTTGTGGGCAAGTTTACTGCTCGTTACTATTGCAACAATAGCTTTCACCTTCCTCAAGCCAAATACCATATTTTCCAGAATTTTCAGACCGATGAGTTTTTCACTAATTGTTCTCTTCTCGGGATTCCTCATCACCTCTTACAACGCCAAGGCAGATTCTACCCCTCGCGCCGATGTCCAGATGTTTTTCCAACTAAAGAGACTATTCATGAGACAGTTAGCCAAAGGATTTATATATGTCATCGTATATAATCCTGAGTGGATATTTTACGCAATATTACTCTTTGTTTTTATTTAGAGTTATTTTATGACTCGCAATATAAATATGTTTCTTCCTCTCATACTTCGTCATCTCAAGGAGAACTGACAAGCTATCAGAGATTCGTCTACTGCCATTTTTCGGTGCACTAGGCATTCTTGCTTGTATTCATGTTTCGGCATCGATAGCTGGCCGTTGGTTTTGGGGCAAGCAATACGGGGTTCTTTGACTGGGAAGGAGAGCGAAGGAGAGCATAGATGGGGCCAAATGTTTTCCTGGAGGGGACAATGAGATTTGGTTATGGGATATGATTGGGATTAGCATACTTCTCTGTTGCTACAAGTTCTGCATACTAGAATCCATAATATACTTCCTCTTTATTCATCAACCATACTACCACTAGTGGCTAGAATAATATTTTTTGATTGTTATTACAGCACAGTAATGTTTACAAATTATCAAGAATCAACTATATCTCAATTTGAAACAATATTTATGCAAAGTTTTTTTTTAACACCATGGATCATATTACAAAGAAAGTTTCATTTAAAAGTGTTGCAGAGAATTAGCTCTTACATATGTACATAGAAATTGTAAGAATTTTCTACTAATATCATTGCCCAGTGTGTATACTAGTAAAGAAGAATGGGATTGGCTAGATTGTCCCTTTCACACTACAACTCCAACCCTTTTCTCTTATAGCATCGAGCTCTTTTGCAACTGGAGGTACCAGGGGTGTGAATTAAAGGTTGAAGTAGAGGTAGGGATGAAGGAAAGGAATCAGGAAAGCTGACGAACGTCTTACGATTTTGCCGCGAGTTCATTGCCGATCTTATAAGTCATAACGCCAGAGGGTACGAAGCAGAAGGAAGCCACAAGCAGGTGAAATAATGATATATAGAAGAAAAGACGGATATATGATAGAAGCATTATTGCAAAGAAATACCAGTGCGACAGGAAATGCTGGTTGGATGATCAAAAGATTCTCAATTTGGCAGATCTTGATTGTTTTTTGCACTACTTGAACTCGGAACCTACTTTTAAAAAAAAAACAGAAGAACACGTCTAGGTGCCCTCAAGCTAATGCATTTACTGTTGGGAAGATCATGTAAGTTGCTGCTATTCAACAACAACGATTTGACAAACGACTTTAGGTCACTCCCAGCAGTAACAACATTTCCTTGGAGCAGCTGCCATCTGGGATCATCTACAGATACAAAAGAGGATTGCTCGCCGGATGGTGGTTAAGATGCTCAGACATCTCTTGTTATCCATCAATTTTTCGTGTGTGAAAGTGCTGATGCAGTTGAGGGACAAGGCTCGGCCGATGATTATAAGGATGGACCTCCGTGGAGTAATCTTTTATGACACCAGTTAAAGGATATCAATGATTGAAATTAGACTCTATTGCAATATGCATCAATAGTCATTGAAATGCCACTCATCTCTGGGACCTCGATGATGATTTCACATCTCATCAACGGCATTTCATTTGTAGGGCCATCTGTTCAAATTCCCATGATTACCACCAATGTGCATGCAAGCAGTCTTTTACGAACTGAAACGTATGAAATCATGATTTACGAAAGAAGATATGAGAGACTACTCGCAGATATGAATGTAAAGATGTGATGGAAAGGCTCCTTTCGTGGGGATCATATATTTGAGGGCCAATTTGGTGCCCAGAGTCACAGCACGAACGGAAGAGCTTGCACACCAAACAATGAGATCCTAAGAAACTAATCTGAAGGACCATCTGATTGCCAGATCTAAATTGAGAAATCGAAAAGCATTGGGATGTCAAGTCTGAACTGGCATTTCGAGAAATTTGAGTTTGTTGTGAGAATCATGTCTTTCGTCATGTGTTGGGGTTAAATTAGGGGCTTGACAGACTGGAGAAATGGGGAAACGACGCTAATAATGACCCTGAATTTTTGCTTCAGCAAACTAATATCTCGCTCCTAAACAACCTTCATCAACAAGAGCTACTGAATTCGAGGAATTTGAACCACAAGAGCCATTGATATGAAATAGAATCGTAGAGTAAAGAGATATATGATATATGATATATGATATATATACATATATACATATATATCCTCAATCTTGCGGTAAGTGAGTATGTAAGTGTACCTACCTCTTAATCAAAAATGTGGGGTTTTATCATCTTCACTTTATGCTATGTGTGCTGCACACTGTTCATTAATGATCGTCCCCAATTCCTAAACAGAACATTGAATTTCTTACCATCTGCCTCCCAACCAATTCCCTCATTGTCCGCTTAAGCAAGACGAAATCAATACAGAAGTTGTACACGAATAATACAATGGATTCCGATTCTTCTACTCCCTCGATTTCGTATCCAATTATCGACTCCCACATCCACCTCTTCCCCGAGAGCGAGCTCGACACCCTTGCCTGGAACACCCCTTCAAATCCTTTATACAAACAACAGTCTCTCGACGAGTACACAGCTGCTACATCTTCTGCCTCTTCACTTGAAGGTTTCATCTTTCTCGAGACAGACCGCAAGAATGATTTGAAACGCGGGGAAGAAGATGGTTCGGGATGGGAAATGCCACTCAAGGAAGTGTCTTGGCTTAAACGAATAGCATTAGGTCGACCTCTTGAGGGAGAAGGTCACACTGTGGAACATGCAAAGCTTTGTAAAGCGATCATACCATGGGCGCCAGTACCAAGTGGAGAGAAGGCGTTGGAGAGATATGTAAAGGAGGTTGAGAAGGAGGCGGAAGGGAGTTGGGGGTTGGTAAAGGGGTTTAGGTATTTGGTTCAGGACAAGGAAAAGGGGACTATGCTCACAGAAGGATTTATTGAGGGATTGAAGTGGCTGGGAAAGAACGGATTTGTATTTGACTTAGGGGTCGATTTGCATTCAGGCGGAAGATGGCAATTAGAGGAGGCGATCGAGATGATGGAGAAGGCCCATGAGGGAGATGAGGATGGAGAAAAAGTCACGGTTATTATAAGTGAGTTTGATTATTTGACTTTCGTGCTACAATACTCGAGCAATGCTAATAACATTCCTTGAACAGATCACCTGTGCAAACCCGACTTCTCAATCTACAACACTCAAACCGATCCCTCTTTCCTTGCCTGGCGCACCGCCATGTTCAAACTCAGCAAATACAGCAACACATACATGAAGCTCAGCGGTTGTTTTTCAGAAATGCCGGATTCTCTAAAGAAAGGTCCTGTAGATGATATCGTCATGGCACTTCAACCATATTTAGCAGTGATTCTTGCTACATTTGGTCCTTTCAGAACAATGTTTGGATCTGACTGGCCAGTTTGCACAATTGGGGTCGAAGATGCTTGGGGAAAATGGAGGGATGTGGTCATGAGGTTTTGCTACTTGGCTAGCTTGAGTAAGGAGGATCAGATTATGATTTGGAGTGGCACAGCAATTAAAGCGTATAAGATTGGAGAGGCGCTGTGAGAGTTAGGTTCTGAATCTCAGGAAGGACGAGGCAAAAGGTAGCATATGGAGTAAAGGTCTAACTAAGCAAGCGAACATCATTCCATAGTTGGGATGATTGTATTTTGATTCTTCCAAATAAGTCTATAGATCATTCTAGGAACGGCGATATGGAATGATCCGTTGTCTTCTTAAAATCTATAAAGGGGTGTTGCGCAATGAACATATCATATCCACCTTCTTGTTACAAATTATAGCACCTATTTTGAATGTCAAAAAGGCTCCATTCCGTCCACATTGAATGACCCCGTGTCAGTATCGTTTCCACTCCATATATCCATTTCGAAGGCTAATCGATGCCGCCGATAGCGTAGTCTCGTAAACCTTTACCCCGCCATAGCTCGCTTCGGGTTAACAAATCCCTAGTGGGGTCCTCGTTCATTGATACCCCGAATAAAATACACCTGGAGGAATCATGGCGACATTCAACCACATCAA
This sequence comes from Botrytis pseudocinerea, assembly GCA_019395245.1. Taxonomy (NCBI): domain Eukaryota; kingdom Fungi; phylum Ascomycota; class Leotiomycetes; order Helotiales; family Sclerotiniaceae; genus Botrytis; species Botrytis pseudocinerea. Next base: position 119,229 of record JAHXJK010000061.1, on the reverse strand, counting down.
TAAAAACATACGTTTCCTATTCGAAATCTTCGAATCATCTTCTTCAACCCTCATCTTCTGCTCCCAACCCCAGAATTCAAATATCTCAATCCAAAATGTCACAACCTCCACCCCCCGGCGTCTACGTCCCCGTTCCTACCTTCTTCCTCCCCCGCTCTTCTGCCTCCTACTCATCAATCGCCTCCCCCCTGGATACCGAAACTCAAGCCGCGCATTCCCTCCACCTTGCCCGCTCGGGTATCAAGGGATTGGTCGTTTTGGGCAGTACGGGGGAAGCCGTGCATCTTTCAAACGCAGAGAGATATACGGTTTTGAGAGGATGCAGAGATGCGCTGGATAAAGAGGGATTCGGAGACGTGGGTATCATTGCTGGGACCGCGAGCCAAAACATTCAGGAGGTGGTGGAACAATTGGGAGAGGCGAAGAGGGCGGGCAGCGGATGGGGATTAGTGCTTGTGCCGGGGTATTTTTCGGGTGCTAGCACACAGGAGGGGATTATCGCGGTGAGTTCTTCTTTCTTCTGGCTACTTAGAATGCGGAGATTTGATTACGGAGGACATCATATCCATCCCGGTGAACAAATTACTAATTGAGACTTTTTTTTTCGCGCAAAATAGTGGTTCAATGCAGTTGCAGACCAAAGTCCCATCCCGGTAATGGTATACCATTATCCCGGCGTCTCGAATTCGGTGCGCGTCACGCCTCAAACTTTCACTGCCCTCGCTGCGCACCCCAATATCGTCGGGTGCAAATTGTCCCACGGAGATATTTCGTATCATGCGCAAATTGCTCTTTCGCCTCATATCGACCATGCGCATTTCCATACTTTTACGGGGCTGGGTCAGCAATTGTTGCCGGTGATGAGTATTGGATGCAAGGGAACTATTGATGGTAGTGCGGGATTTTTCCCCAAAAGTGTAGTGAGGCTTTACGAGTTGAGCGTTAAGGATAATGTGACGGCGGAGGAGAAGAAGGAGAGAGGATTGCTGCAGTGGAAGTTAAGTGGTGTGGAGGAGATTGTGGTGAAGTATGGGACGGTGGGTATTAAAGAATGCGTTTCTCGGATATTGGGCATGGGAGAGAAGGATGGAACGAGGTTACCGCTTGTAGGGGGGATTCCTGGCGGAGATGCGGAGTGGGAGAAGTGGAGGGGAGTGATTGGGGAGTTGGAGGCGGTGGAAAAGAGTTTGTAGATTGGCTGTTGTGGTTTGTGATGGGTTGGTCGTTTGCTTGCTTGCGATGCTATGGTTTGTTTATAGGGAGGGGTCTCCGTGAGCATAGTTTGCGTAGATACTGATGTGTGTAGATAAATAAAACAAACATCCAATCATCTTGAATGAAAATAGAGCCGTGATCTCACTACTCATCACTCACTAAGCATTCTTTTCACCACATAGGAATGAATCTATGTCTCATTAATTTAAGAAAAATCGGTACTCAGAATTCCTTCCTCGAGAAAATTTTCATAGAAGATAATCTAAGACTCGCATCTAAACGCACAATCGCAAACTCAGCAAATAAACCCTTGTTTCGTCTCCTTCTGCGGAAATACTCATATCATCATGTCGTGTTTCCAGTACGGTAGATCCTTCCTTCCAGAGAAAGTATCTCCCAGTCAAGGAAGAAAGAGAGAGAAAGAGAGAGAAAAGGAACGAGTGGTTAGTAAATAAGTAAGTCTTCACACAAATGAAAATCGATGCAACTCAGAAGTTGAAGCCTGCTTTCGGTTGTAGACATCTCCTCTGGGAGCAGAGGAAATATTTATTCTAGCATTGGGTTGAAGCACATCTGTTAATCCGGAAAACTAGATTGGTATAGCGGGAGCACTGGTAGTCGCTAGCTACATGGCTAGAGTCGAACAAACAGGGGGCGCAATCGTGGAAGATTCGAGATTGCAAAGACAGTTTTCTGCACATGGAGAGGTCGAAGAACTAGGCTGTTGTGGTCACGGTTGTGAATGTAGTGGTTGTGGTAATGACTGTAATGATTTTGATTCTGGAAGCGTGAGAAAGAGATGGAGATTTGGTTTCCGTATTGCAAGAATTTGAAATCGACTTGATGAGTGGTTTGATAAAAGCTCCTGTGGGGCTTGATCCCGATGCATTAGATGCTTGGAGGGAGGCTGGAGAATAGTTAGTTGGGGATGATAATAGTAGATTGCCTGAATTTGATATTGCTGGTGCTGAGCTTGGCGATTTTGAAGACGCCAGTAAGTTTGTAGATAAATATGCAGAAGAAGAGGAGGAAAAAGAAGAAGGAAAAGAAGAGTCAGAACAAGAACCAGAACCAGAAGGGGAAACAAAGGTATGAGCAGAAGAAGCCAGCACACTTTTTGAAGGGCAGACATACTCGCTATCGCGTTTTTGACGTCTCTCGCGTCTTTCTTCAGACTTGCGCTTCTTGATCCCAGCATTGAATGGGTACCTGAAGTATCTGATTAGCGAGAAGCTTTTGTGAAGGAAATGAGTAGACTTACTGAACATTGGCGCAACTATTAGAATTTGGACATTTCTTGTAAAGTGAAAGTAAACCGGAATCTCCACAAATCTGTTGATCATTGCCAGAGCAAGGCATGGTACAGCCTCCTATGATACCAGGAACTGGATCTCTACCAGCGAGCATTTTGTTATCACAGAAGCACTGAGTAGAATATTCCAACCCGGCGATACTGAAGCCTTTGCTGTTACAGAAATCAATACACTTTTCAACCGTCATGCCTGTATTATCTTGAAGTGAATCCCCTTGGAGAGTTCGAGGTTGACCGGGTGTATCAAAGCCACATCCCATATATGCGAAACTCTTTGATTTCGTAACGTCAGTATAAGGCCACATTGGTGTACCGATGGTGGTGGTAGCACCACACCCACTTTGTGGACTAGCATTTCCTGGGCCATTTTGTACTTCGTTGCAACCGGGGAGTTTGGGTAGAACGCCCGAAATTTTCTCGTGAACGGATGGGGGGACGCGACAACTGTTTGCTACCTCGTTGGTTGTCAGTTGGAAGACAGTGCATTTTTCTATGACTCCACTTTCATCGGTGCATTCATTGACGGCCCTTTGTAAGGTTGGCACATCCCATCCATTGACAAAGTCACCGTGAAATCCATAGCCAGTTGGATCTCCCATGGACCAGACGAATGGTTGTGAATTACCATACCACTATAGAGTTGATTATTAGCATCAGGGTCTGTTATGTAAAAGGAACACCTGAAGTTGTTTCATTTGTGCTGTAATAAATGAGAGATATTGAGTGCTTGCATTCTCACGTTGACATAAAATAAGAAAACTAATAAACTTACTTTATCAGCAAAATCAGGAGTATTCCAGAGAATCTCGAAGAAAATAGAGACAAAACGCTTTGGATGGGTGGGAGGACAATTTCCACTATCTGAAAGACTTGGGTAGGCCATGTGGGATTTGTGATCAGGAGAATCCAAATTCTTTCCATCCCAGCATGATGGGAAAAAGACTTGGGTTCGTAGTCCGTATGGACATGGGTAATTTGGAAATCCGTTTGTCTGGGGCTTATCAGTGCCGAGACAAACATAAGTGACGGCTTGTTGCTCTAGAGAGCTTGCATTATATGATCGCAGGAATGGATTTCCTGCAAGCATGCGGAAGCCCTCGGGGAAGGCCAAGAGACCTTTGGAGTACTCAGGATCTAATGGATCGCTTCGCTGTCTAGGAACCTAGGGTTAGCAACAATTTAACGAAGATAGAAAATTGAAAGGCAGACACACAAGTAGTAAACTGTGACACCACCATTTTGACCGACAGAGATGAAACTACCATTTTGAGCTCTGTAATACAAAGTTGGGGTCCAATAATTGGAAAGATCCTATCATTCGGTCAGTTGAAGATATAGGTATACCTTCATGTGTTGTGGAAACTCACCTTTGTGACAGTACAGGAAGTGCAAGTTGATGCTTGAGTAGAAGCATAGTTCATAGAGAAACCAAAGCCATTACCACTGTAGAGTAAGAGGGTCAGTATTATGTAGCAGGGTAAAGTTTAAAGAGAGACGAGAAGTTGAGTTGCACTGAACTTACCCCATAATTGTATGAACATGACCAGAGACGCTACCCGGGGAGACAACTGGGTCAGATCTCTGGACCACAATTGGATTCTGACATGGTAGGCGCCAGAATGCCAACGCAGAATTGATGTTGAGTGTAAGAAGGCATAAAGCCGACTGGAGGAAGGTGTTTGTTTGCATTTGAACTGCAAGAGAAATATGTAATGGGTTGATCTAAAGATTGTGAGACCAGCTTCTGAGATCGAGACGGAAATGAAGTTTCAAATGATTGAATTGAAAGGAAGTGTCACAGACACAGAGTTGTTGGAAATGTCTGGATTGAAAAGCCCATCTAGACTTGGAGGTATGAGAGGTATTTAAAAGAACTGCGAGTATAAAATACAATCAGAAGCAAAAACGACACTAATCTATGTGGAAATAACCGAGCCAGTGACGGATGAAACTGAGATATTAATCTTAGTGAAATGTAGGAGTTTTCTTGGTGAATGATGGAAGTCATTCCACCTCTTGTCGTATTGTCTAAAGGATAGAATAATGCACTTGGCATCATATTCATTGGTGCTCCGGTTTACTAGAAATTAAATTGTTCAATGTGATCTCAAAAAGGGGCCGATAAACAGTCCCCCATCAATATCAAGCTTCAACTCCGTTGGTTGAAGTGAAGTTCGAAAGCAATTTCTCTTCATTGCAGCAAGGGTTTTATCGGGGAAATTCGTCAAATATCAACAAAATAAATGAAGTTTTCGGGTGGCTCAAACTTCTCAACGGGAGCATGTTAAATCCCTAAAGCTGCCTAGGTATGTATGCATCGATCCTGCTCTTGATAGTAGATGTATATTGATGATTTGACACTTCTCGAATCTTGGCAGCTAAAAATGCGACCCGCTGCAGCCATCCGATTTGTACCACATCAGAGTAAAGAGCTAATAATTATCACTTGATCTTGGAATTTAGAACTCATCAGATTGTCTCGGGTAGGACGATAAGGGGAATCGTCGATGGCAACCTAGTATCTATCACAAAATAGTCTAAGGCTCAACATAAGATGAATATCTTCCGAGAACTGATTACCGAATGGTCGGTATATTCCAAGATCTGAGTGTCTTTATTACTGATAGGTGAGTTTCGCCTTCTGAGGGTAGGTAAAGAGGTACAGGTAAAGATTGAAATATTCAAAGACCATTCATGGTCTCTCGTTGTACCTACAATACTCTAGTAACACCTTGTGATATCTCCTCGCCTATTGCCTGCCTCACAGACACAGATATTTCGTATCTTCACATTGATACAGATAAGAATACGATATTCCCGTAGCTCGTTTCAATATCGTGTACCGCGGGCCCCTGCTGCCGGGAATGGATGTCACATCATTTGACATCCGTGGGGACGGTAGTGTGCCATTTACACTGAGTATCCAAGATCTTGCATGAGACGTCTGCTGTGCAATTCCGTACGAGATCAAAATGCGTGCAGGCTTATTCTTAGTTCAAATTTTGAAGAGGTGTGATGTGGCATTGACATTGTGTCGGTATTGTAAGATGCTGTACAGTGACGGCGACGTCGAAGACCGTGACGGAGAATGTATGCTGTGGTGGAATTTTAGCCCGCTGCTGTACAACATCAATGTCCTTACGCATGATTCGTGCATCATGACTTGGCAGACCTTTGAGCATATGCAAAGTTACAAATTTATTGCCAGGTTGATGATAGGCACATAGTTTACACAACATGACGGGGTAAGAGGCTGATTCCTTCAATGAAAAGGCCAAGTCTGGGGAAATGACCAAGGACTTTAACCACGGTGGGGGGTCAGCCACCTAGTGCAACCTTAGCCGCTCTGGTGTTCTGTGTCCTTTTGTCCTTTTGATATTTCTACTTCGGACCGAATTAGACACAGAGAAGATCTCTCAGAAGAATCACTACCATTCGCCCAACATCTTCAACACTGCTGTTTCAATCAAGAGATCAATAGGACGCAATGTGCCATACAATATATACAACTTGAAGACGTGGCAACTCAATACCTGGACTTTCTCATGCGATTGGCTTCGAATTTTCCCTTGTCAAAATATCTTCACCTCACATATTTCGTTCACAGCTCCATACTACCCGAGCGCAACTCTACGGATTTCATTCCTATCTCATGCCGTTCAAATGCAACTCCGTATTCTTTTCCTCCTATCACATCTGTCGTCCGACACGCAGCTGCAGAAAACCCATCAATCCATCTTCGGCATTGATGCTTTCCGTTTCTGCTTCTGATACATGCATCCGAAATCATGACTGGACATACCTTTCAATCAATTGAAAGCAAAGAACTGAGGGATAGACTCATTCTTCGACTGGCTTTGCACAATACTCGGCTCAAAAGATCCCTACATAGTGACGGTAGCCATAAAGACAATGATTCCTAATCTCTCCCACAGTCCTTGGGGTCACATTTTTGACCGAAAGAAGCAAGTTATTGCCCCATCGGACATGCCAAGATTCCCAAGGATGGAAATAATGCGTAATTGGTATAGCGGACCCCAGATTTTCCCCAGGTTTCAAGAAACACTGAAATCTTACAGCCGAGAAGAAACAAACCTCACCTCGTGGATATCCCACTGCTCTGCCGAGGAATATCGACGCTCTCCCATCCGCCATTGATTCATCAAAAGGGCCGAATTTGGAACCAAGAAAATTGAAACTATTGATAACACGAAACTAGATCATATCCTGCACTATCTCTTCCTTCATCCTCCACGCATGATCATCCTCAGTCACTTTTCGTGCTCTGTCAGAACATGTGCCCGGCCGCACTTCCAACCAAATCAACAAGTTGTAGTCCGAAGGCGCGAGTTTGAAACGAATCGATTGCGATCGATTAAACAAGTAGTCTTTTGTATACTATGAAGCAGATCTGAGGTGCGAGAGAAACCTCAAAGTCAAAGAAGAATGTGAATACATGTTGAGAGTTAGAGTGTTGTTCGAAGGACTTCTCTAATAGTTTGAAAGGTTCGAAACATACGTCGCGGTTGAATTGAACGAGGAGGATATCGACTCATAATCCATAATCTATAATCAGATATTATCTTTCCCAGGAAAATGTCTAGAATCTAGCTAGATATATCCAAGCACATGGAGACTTGAAAGAAATACCAAAAAATTAAAAATAAATAGTCATACAAAACGAGATGAGCGTGAACTGTGTGCGATGCTACTACACTCACTCACTCACTCACTCACTCACTCACTTACTCATCATCTACTAGACAATATATTGACACCACCCCTCACATCAATCAAAAATGATTTTCTGTTCAAAATGCAGGAAATAAGAAGCGGCGCCGCAAGAAAATCAAGACATCTGTAGAAAGAATAAGAAAACGAAAATGGTAATTATTTACCTTTTCCATAATACGAAAATTACTGATTTTTTGCATGGTGTTTTTTGCATTTCGATTTGCATTTAATACATCCATTTCCCATTCCCATTTCCCTGCCTAAACTCCTGGTGTGTGTGTGAATATATGAATGCCTATATTTCTTCAATTCTCCTCTCCTTCTGTCTTTCTTCCTCTCTTCCCATTTCACTTTTGTCGCCTCCTTTCTCGAAGCTCTACCTCTATTCCCTTGCCTTCCATTGTATTTCAATCCGCAAGCATGTGATAAAGTTTCTCCCAACCTTCACAACTATTTAATCCTCATTGTACTTTCCACTATCCAACATACCCTTCGCACCCCTCCCACTTCTTCGTCCCCAAACTCTCAATCCCCACTCCGTAATGGTGAATCCCCAATGGCCCGCCACCAACACACCACTCACAACATTGACGACCTTAACCACAAACCTCAAGAACCCATCTCTACTTTCCTCTACTGTCAAAAGAAGCGGTTCAATATCATATTTGAAGAATATACCCGGTACGCTGCGTTCGCCTACAATATGTTCTTGCGATGTAACAGCGTATTGATTTGTGCGTAGAAGGGATGGAGACGAGGAGGGAGAAAATGTTGATGGTGAGAGGGAATAAAGAGTCGGAACTATCGAGAGGAAGTATTGGTATTTGTGGAAATGGTTGGGTGTGCCGGCGATAGTGCGGTCGAGGGGGTTGAGGAGGGAGGGGTAAAAAGGACCGAATGATAACTCGTTGATTATGTGAGAGAAATTGAATGCTGTATTATGTTAGTAATTAACCAAAGCATTCATACGCGAACAGATAAAAGGAATACAAACCACTATGATCCAAATGATGCCCCATCTCCGGATATCCATGACCTCTTGCAGTGAGATGAAAGTCTCCCTGCACCTTATTAACCTCCAAGCTGCCATAGACCCTACAACTATCACCCCCCTTAGGACCACCCTTAACTCTCGGGGTCTTCGCAAACTTCGCCCTCTTCTTCCCTCCTAACGTCACAATATCATGAACGTGTTCCTCTCCAAATCCCTCTTCATGATATTCCTCTCCGGTAATCACTCTTCAATGTGCATCTTTACCCAATTGATGTATACCCTTTGCATCCACCCATTGGTTCCAATTCGTCGCATCTTCTTTGAGCATTATTCCAGCTAATATGCGATCACCAGCCGCATCTTGTACGTTAATATGGAGCTCTGAACATTTCATTTTGACGACCATGTCCATGTTTACTTGGAGGGAATGTCCAACACCCTTCTCAACTACGAAGGTGTGCGTTTCGTGGCCAGTCCACCAACGCATGAATTCGGAGACGAGTAGAGCGAAGGACACGAGCATCATGGCGACGGTCCATTTGCCGCCCCCAGAAGTTTGTGTTATGTATTGTGGTTTGGCTTTGGCTTTTGAGTGGGAGTCGAGTTAGCTAGTGATCTTCCAAGTTGATTGTATGGACCAAAACGAAAGGGCAATTGAATGCAATAGTAGCCCAATCAACGGTCGCAAGCAAAAAGATACAGAAGCAAGACAATAAAACATACGAAAAGCATCAAAAGCCTTCACAATCCCCCCCTTCTCCCCAAACGACCCCTCATCCAACCCATGATCTGAAAATCCATTCATTTTGCCAGAGACTCGATTTCCTCGGCCCGCTCGTTGCAAATTCTCTTATTTTCCTTTGCGCATATAATTCTCCAAATCAATGTCTCCCTCCTCTGCAATATTCACATGTGCGATGCTCTCGAACCTCTCAATTCGATTCCCCAAACAAGTCTCCTTAAAGAACGAGAAACAAGCACGAAAATGAGGCTAAGAATAAGAAGTGAACAGAACCTCAAGAACCAACACAATCCATCGAAAACCTCACACTTGAAATGCAAGAAAGCAAAAGAAGTCTCGAAATTTGGAGATATGGATTTCAGTGCTATGAAGATGTGCTCAGGCCTAGAATTGGCAGTTGAAAGCTGTCCTTGAAGTGGTCCGAAGATATGCCGGTGCGATATGATTGGCCGATGTGATTCGACGGTGCAAGGCTGACGAATTCATCGGTAGGGGTTCAGGGTTGGAGTTTTGTGGGCTCGTGCAGCGGGTTTTATGTAGTGTCAGTGGAAAGTGCATGAACATGAGGTGGGTGCGGTGTCTTGTAGTCAATTGGTGTATGGATATATGGAAAGGATTATAAGACTTGGTGAATTGATGAATTGGCGAATGATCTACATGCGTGCGGAGATAGAGAGAGGGCGAGAAGGGTGTGGTGGTTGTGCGTACTATTGATAACACATTCGATTGAATCTAGGCTCAGATGATGAGAGGTAGCATGAGGTATCAAAGCTTAGGTGACTTGATGTGAAGCTACGGATAGAATCTGCAAGATCGTCAGATCTGCAACCACAAGACTGTCCGCTCGCTCCTAAAAATTGGAAAGCATTCTCACTACTCTAGGCAAGCAAGTACACATGTATAAATCGGTTGATTACTAGCATGGACATTCGTTTATTTTGGCATTTCATTACATTGGCTTCCTTCTTCCCTCCTTCATAAACTCCACCCCCAACTACTAGAAGCACTACCATGCTTTATTAAGAACCCGCCCCGAACCACCCCCCAGCTTCTTTCTTCTCCCGTTCTTCCTCTCGTTCTCCTCAGACTATGCCATAGCCATAGTCCCTCTCCCAAAACCCAGCCCATGCCTTCGTCATAATATTAAAGTACTTATGTAAAAACCCTCAAGCTTTTTGCATAACATGACATGTGAGTCGTTCATTCCATTGTGCATTAAAGACCCCAATTCATTCGTAGAAAGAGTAGAAAAGAAACGCGCGCAAAAAGAGAAAAGAAGAAAATACGAAAAATGATACCCCAAACAAATATACAGCATACAAGATTCCGTCCCATATCTTTCATGGTTCTGTGGAACCGCATCGTTCGTTGAATCTATTCAATCGGTTTCAAAGTCCCACCCCTCCATCATGCCTCATGCCCCGAAAGACTCGCGAAGTCGACTCCCTCGGTAAACTTCAACTACATCCTCATTCATGCAGGCTTTTAATTAGTAGCAGTCTTGGACCCCTTGACTGCCAGCCCAACACCCAGACCGACTCCCAACGCAATGGCCAGGATAATAATGATCGTAACCAACAAGCACCACCACTTGAGTCTGTTTCTACGACGGGCATGTTCATTCGCCTTGTCAATTTGAACATTTGCTTTATCGACATCTTCGGCGGTTTTGATGGCGTTTTGTTCGGTATGTTCGACAACTGGATCTTGAGCTTCGACTATTTGGGCCATATCGGCAAACATAGCTGCAAGATCGGTGAGAGTAGCTTCAATACGTTGAAGTTCGTTGTGACGAGCTCGAACAGCTCCGAGCACTGAAGATGCTTGTCCAGATCGATTGGATTTGAGCTGGATAATTTGTTAGCATGGGTTTCACAGGTGTTACATAAATTTTGGGGGTATAAAGTGGCAGGGGGGACCCAAAATCGAAGTGAGATAAAACATACAGCAGTTTGGAAAACACCTTCCGAACCCCAGTCCATCTGACTAGCTTCCTCGACCTCCGCCTCGGTAGCTTCAGGATTAACAATACGATACTGTCTACCAATTTGACGTCTATATTCGTTTCTATAGTTCAACTCCTCTTCCCTATACTGCTGCAACTGATTTTCGAATTCCGTCTTCAATTTCTTAGCTTGCGTACTCTTGATGTTCTTGGTCCCATCTTGAGTCTTGATCGCATCAGCTTCCAAATACTTGATCTGATCACGGATTTGAGTGTTTTTGAGCTGGGTTTGTGTTACAATATTTTCGAGAGAGGCGGTGGAGGAAGAATCGGGGGAAGAGAGGGCGCGCTGGTGGAGAGTGGCTATTTGAGAGATATTGGAGGAAAGTGAACGAATTTCGGATTTGGCAAAGTCAACGCGGTCGAGGAAAGCTTGTTGGGTAAGGACGTTGTTACTTGGAGGTGGAATGGCGCCGGGTGTACCGGAGGAATAGTTGGATCCTTGGGAGTAGTTTGACATTTCGTGGGAAAGCCCTGGCTGGCCTAAATTGCCCTATCGTGAGGTTAGCATTTCTATATTAATTTTGCGCATGTATGTGATGATGAAGAGAGAACGAGTCTGAAAATGAATTTTGCTTACACCTCCATAACCGGCTTCAGCAGCACCGGAATTTTGATATGGATTTCCACCAATATCTTGATATTGTTGAGTGTACGACATATTGATTGAATCGATTGATGCAAAATACCAATACTGTAATTGCAATTGTTTGCGATCAAAATGATAAGAAAGGATATCGGTAGATGGTGTGTGGGTATCGGAAGGAAGGAAGAAGGATTGGATTTGTTGTTGTTGTTGTAGTTGAGCGAAAGGTAAAAAAGACCCGGGGTCGAGATCGAATGACGTTAGGTGGAAATATGGCCTGGTTAGTTTCTGTGGAAGAAGAAAAAAGCCGGGGAAAGCGAAATTAAAATCCAATCTTTATTTTGATCTCCAGGAAAATTTGAAGAAGAAAATGTTTTTTCGTTTGTTATTTTTTGTTTATTGTTTTTTTTTTTCAATTTATAATTGCAGGTGTGTGTTTTATATGGGCAAATGGGTCTGAGGTGAATGAAAATCGAATTCTGTTCCTCCAGTGCTGAATGGATGTTGTGAGAGAGAGATTGAAATCAATCAAAAGCAAAGCGTGAGATTAGGTGTGACTGTATGAGGTTGATTTATGAGTGGAGTAAGATGTCGGTAATCCTATCAAATATCCCAACCACAACTTCGTTCATGGACGGTAGACTTAGGAATAAAATATCGAGAGAACTGGTGAGAATTGCTTGAACGATTGATTGGTGTCTCTTTTCTTTATTATGTAGTTCATGCCATTGCCGCAGTTGGGTCCAGAGATGGGATGTCGCTTTCACGCTTTCATTGTCTAAGCGAACGTTTGAAGGCTGTGTTATGTATGTGTGTGTGTGTATGTATGTGTGTATGTATGTATGTCTGCTCTGGTATGTATGTATGTATGTATGTATGCATGCATGTACATGTACAGAGTAAGTGATGTGTCAATCAGGTCAATCAATAGTGTATCTAGTAATGGAAATCCGATGCTTCTTGTTGCCTTCCTCTCACCATGTTCTTATAATAGAAGCGTGTCTACAGAATCACATAGCTTGTTTCGCCATCAATACCGAATAGTCACAAAGGCATCTAGAGAGATACACCGAGAATGCCCACAACTACCATGTATTGAGAAATGCCGACGCACCTAGTGTCTATCGGCTCCATCTGGGACCGAATATCGACTTGCATCTGTACGCGTATTCGTCGTTGCTGCGCATTCCACTTTCGATGCCCATCCTGCTGAGCCTCACTGTCTCAACTGTGTAATATAATAAGCCTTTCCCTACATACACAATATGCCCATCTTCTCCTGATTCGCATTCACGCCACCAATAGTAGCGTTTGCACGGAACATTTTGCCATCTCGTATAATCATCATTTCGGAATAACAGATGTCTGCTTGCCACCAATACAACGAGTTGCGGAACCCGCGATGAGCTGACGGGAATTACTTGAGGTGCCTCGAAAGTGCTTTAAGAGGTGGGGTTCGTCCCCCTCATATAGAGATCTCAGTTCATGCATTTCTTCCTTTGCATTTTTGGGAAACATTTTTCGCTCTGCTTTTGCTCTCCAGCTGGCCTCACTCTCTAATAAGTTGGGAGCAGCGGGCTGTTGTGCCCAGGTGATTACCTACACATGATTTGTGGTGCACCTGGTGGTGGTTTAGTTGCAGAATGGCGTGTCACATTCCAGTGTTCCTTTTCCCGATGATTCTCCAGATTAGTCATTGATCGACTAGGCTCGTTCAATAATGTCACGTGTCTTTGGTCTTTGGGCCTGATTTGTTGCACATCTCAAGAGTGTCGTTCAAAGTTCTTGGGGTTCGTCCCCTCCAGAGAGTTTTGGTGAAATTCGGATCCTCTAAAGAGTTGATAAATTTACCCAACTGATCTCTTGGATGTACTATTACTTACTACCTCTGACTTGTTACATTATCGCCAATCGCATCTAGGTATGCAAAGGAGATCTTCAAGCAAGATATGAAATGCCTAGAATTTCTTAAAGCGCCTGCTTTCCCAATCCCTATTCTACCTAGGTAATCCGATTTGGTGAGGGGGTCCTTTTGGGAATTGCTGCGCCGCTGAGCTGCATCGTCTGAAGTATTGTTTGGCTCAATTACATGCAGTTTCTTTGGTTCCTACCTCTTCTTCAGATGAAACTCGATTGATAAATTAACCTGGTCGGGTCAGCGTCAGCGTTTAAAGCACCAATGGCCCAGTTGGCCAGCAATACTTTCTACTTTCTATGGAACGCTGAGGAGCTATTTGCGTCGAAGGTCAGTCAGCAGGACTAAAGATGTTAATGGCAGAAGGAATCATATCTGCGAGTATATACATCTACTCGCTGCCTTCTCATACTTCAACGTTCTTGTCAATTTACTTATATCCTGTCTCCACAAACTCTCTTGGAGATTATTGCTCTGCAATATCAATTTAATTATATCTTGTCTTCACAAACTCTCGTGAAGATTGTTGCTCTGCGACAGCAATAGACTACATTCCAAAACGGAAAGAATTAAACTTGTCTGTACCTTTGATCACACTGGCAATTTGGCAACCTGGAGAAAGCGAAACTTAGTATTACGTGAGTAGTAAATTCACGAATACATCTAGATTTAGATTCTAACTATATTAGTGTTACAGAGAGAGCTTTACCACGTGTTGAACAAACAAAAATTATGTCAACTCCATCAGTCTATAAGTACTCCCCTCTAAGGAATGAAAAGTATGAAATACGAGTGCTGTCTATTCTGGCTGGTCCCGATGACTCGCCGGTGCAATGCAAAATGAAAACTATGTCTCTGGTGGACAAGTATATGGAAGATTATACAGCTTTATCCTACTGTTGGGGTAGCTCTCCGGAAAAATCAGTAATATGGATTGACAATGTCAGAGTCAGTGTCGGAGTCAATCTTGCCAATGCTCTCATCAGGCTCCGAAGAATGGGCATTAAACTGGTATGGACCGATGCAGTCTGTATCAAACAGAGTGACACACAGGAGAAAAGCTTTCAGGTCCGACTTATGACACAGATCTACTCAAAGGCGAAAATAGTCTACACATGGCTCGGATTGGATTCACGTGGTTTATCAGCATTTGCCATGAATTCTCTAAAGGACCTGGCATTGTCAAATCCACATCGAATCGACTCACTTTTCGGTCGAGCATCACGTTTGAGATTATCCTCATCCCTTAACTACGGCGTATGTTATCGGTGCAACATTCCAGGGTGTAAAGAACTTACAGTCTCGCTCAGAGACTTTTTCAATTGCGAATACTGGGCAAGGATGTGGATCATCCAAGAAATTGCTGTGGCATCTGACGTCCGGTTTCTGTGTGGTGATACTGCGTCCATTACATATGATCAACTAGCTATAGCCATTATGTTCCTGAGAAATGAACTGAAGTGTTGGGGCGGGGAAGTGGCATCGGCAGCTTCGAACTACCGACGCGTAGCAAATATTCGCAAAATTTATCAAAAGCGCAATTTAGATCTTCGTCGAGCAATGGCATTGGCTAAGGACTCAGAGTGTGGGTGGCCACAAGATCGAGTCTATGCCCTCGTTGGCTTTTCTAACGACGGTTCAATATTAGTTCCAATCACTGACTATGAAAAAACATTGGAGGAGATCTTATGCGATTTAACGATGGCTTTTGCTCGACAGGAAGGCTGTTTCGACGTTATGTTAACTTCATCTGATAAGTACAGATCTCAAGATTTACGCCTACCTTCTTGGACTCCTAACTGGATATCTACATCATCCTGGAAAAGCCACATGCACGTTTTGGAAAGGGCGAAAAATATTCAACGCCCAGCGAATGTCGATTTTGGAGGTGAAATTCGAAGGTTGCACACTCAAAGTTTCGATGGAAAAATGTTGAGTCTCATGGGAACGCAACTGGATACTGTTCAAGATACTGCATGGATGACCAACTCACAAATAAGTTTGACTTCGGGTTACGGTCTTCAGCAGCCTGATCACTCACGAGTCGGAAAACCAAACTACAGTAAAGCTCAGATATTGAATTCGTTGTCTGTTTGTTTTCTTCAAGAAGATTTTAAACGTAAAGATGAAGCGATAACAAGACTTCTTTGGTATGCATTTTATTGTGTTCAAATGAAAAATATTCCCAATGGAAGAATGCCACCCCGAGATATCGAATCTCAGTCAAAGCATGCCTCAAAGCCACTCCTAATACACGGAAAGAGCTTGGATCAATGGGCCCTCTATAGCAAAAAGGAAATTTGGAAAAAAAGGCACTTCAATTGGTATTTTCGACACCGTAAACTCACATATTCTCTGACAGTTCTTATGGGAGTTGCGGCCATTGTTCTCTTTGCTCCACGCTACAACCTGAAGTCTGATGTATTGGGCATAATCAAACTCACTTGGGGTATCCTATTATTCTTTTTGTTGGTCGCTGTATTGCTGGTTGGAGGATACGCCATGAAGAATCGATACGCTTCTCTGTTCAGTTTTGACGATGATGAAGCCAAGATTCTTGGAGCGTTCTGCAACACAATGAACTTGGTAAATTCATTTATGTTTTTGGGGGAAACTTTAAAAGTCACCGTTTGCAGGAATGGACTTATAGCCATGACTACTGAAGGTACCATGGGGGGAGATGTCATTTGTTATCTGGCTGGCTGTAAGCACCAAGTTGTCTTGCGGAAGGAGAAGGAATTCGGGAAGTGGAGAGTTGTTGGCAGGGCATTTGTGCCAGTTCAGGATATCGAACGGATCATCCAGCAGAAAAATGGAAAGAATCACTCCGGAAAGCTTAGGGTAATGGGAGAAAAGTTTACACTGGTTTGAGGCTGGGTTTTCAGGTCTCTTATCCATATTCTAGGCACGCGTCGTGTGTAGAATCCGTTGACAACGCAGCTCGCAGTAATAATAATGTATATTCATCAAAGTGCTATGGATTCGCATTTTCACCATGGGATGGGACTCACTTTAGAACTTACTCAAAGATAGGGAGGGGGTTCACGAAGATGAAATTGTGCATAAGCGACGTTTTCTCAAAGGAATTGTCTCGAAAATCACGCAACACAATTAAACGAACGCATAAATGATATGACAGATTCTGGATCTGAAACAAGTTCGGAGAGCGTTATACTGATCAATGAAACATCAAATTTCTGTGCAGTAGGATCTGGATCGAATCGAAGTGAGGTGAAGTGAGGATGTCGATTTATCTGATTCGGTGTGTATGAAAGTCTGAGCAGTGACATAATGCGCAGAGTTTCTTGGTTCCTGTGTTCAGTTTGAAATTTAAAAAGGGGTTCAATATCTGATGGCAACTAGAGAATTCAAGTCATATACATATATACGTATATATGTAATTAGCCTTTTAATGATGGGATCATAGACAAGACATCAGCGGAGAAGCTGATAACTTGAGATGAAAGATTGTAAATTCATAGGTTGTGCAATGGATATTTGTAGACTAGATTGCTAGCTATGTAGATATTCTATAAACTATTTTTTTTTTGCAGAGTAGATCATTAAATTTTTCAAACAAATAAAATACAGAATGTTTACAGATAATTTGTCTACCTGCAGTTGTTTGTAGGTGCGCTGCGGATTATCTGCAGATAATCTGCGGATAATTCGTGCAGAGTAGATCATTTTAAGGGCTTTGCAGATAGTTTACAAAGGGGGTAGGATCTTCAACAGAGCACATGCATAGCAGACTATCTTCAAATTCTCTGTGTGCAGAATAAATCAATGTAATTTTTAAATAGATAAATTGTGAACTATTTGTAAATAATATATCTGTCTACAATTAACATGTAGATGCTTTACGAATTATCCATAAATAATTTGTATGTAGTTTATAGACAGTTCACAGATAATTCACAGATAGTTTGTAGAGAATTACTATGAAATGCACTATTTCAAAGGCTTTTTAGATAATCTGTAGGGTAAATAGAATCTTTAATACAGCATCTGTAGAGTAAGCCATCTACAGATTGTTTCTGCACGGCCTACTGTGGACTGACTCGACAAGCTGTCGTGAAGGCTTGCCGTACTAATAAGCTGGTACGAGCACGAAGAGATGGCTATGTTTCGCGGGCAGCATTGAATTCCAAGTTTAAGGCGTAGCGACACAAATACGAGGATGCTAGTGAAGCCAGAGGAGATACCCGGATTGAGTAAGAAGAGAATCCAGATGAACAAAAGATCAACTGTTGATGAAGACAAGCCAGAGAGCGAACTGGCCCAGAAAGAGATGGATTGGGAAAGAGTTGCGGATCGAAAGTTGAAAGTCCAAGATGCTGCTAAATGCAAACTTAAATATTGAGAGAGAATGAGGTTGCTATTCAAAGAGCAGCTCAACAAGTAAAGGATAGAGTGTGCGAAGAAGCGCATGCGCAAAAAAGTTGCACGAAGAAAGCAAGTTTGGAATGCAATACACAAGATGTTATAAACGCAGCTCAAAATAAAGCAACCGAAGAACGTGCTAATATGAAGAGGAAAGAGAAGCATCGAACACGAACAGATGTCGCTCTCACAGCTATATATACCACCCACAGAAAATCTTCGATGGCTACCAAGAAGAAAGGCAGAGATCGCTGAAGAATAAAGGGGGTCAAAGACTGGAGTGATCCCCTTCGACTTCGGAAAATGCAAAACTCTCCGCACCCTGAATCTATTCCGAACATTCAGATACGGTGTGTCAAGCAAAAGCCAAATTTGGAAATGGAATATATCTTCAAGTCCGTGATCCTTGCGAGCATCCATTCCGAATTCCGGAATCCGGGGCTGAAGAAAATTTCTTCACGTTGCATTCCGCGTATGTGCACTCCTTTACGATCTGAAATGATCCCAGAACAACATCATGTGTCTGAGCTGAGATCATCTCAAGGGTTTAAACGAGAAATCGGGCGGCTCAGCCGCCGAGATCCATGAGCGGGGCGGATGTCATTCTGTCGTAGAAATACCCAAATGGATAGCCCTAGATGCGGATCCTTCATCCCCACTTTGTTGTTTCTCCGTGATTTCCGCGGTGGGTCCGCGGTTCGGTGAGTTCAAATCTAAACGTCGGGTGGTGTGAAACATCTTGTCACCTCGAGTGGATGAGTGACATCCAGCGGGCCACGTATGGGATTATTGCTAGATTTTGAGGGATCCGGGTATATTCGGGCCTATCAAGAATCGAAAGTTTGTCAGACATTCGGCGTATTAGGAAAACTCAAAAAAGATGGCGGTCACTAACACAATTCTAAATCGCTTGAGAGGGTCAGATACTGTGCAATTCATATGTATTCATGGATGATAGTATCTAATACCCTCAGAATATTGTGAACTTTCATACGATGGATGACAAGAATTGACCGAGTGTGAGAGTAAATACCTACGCATCTATTGCGCGATATTTTGACCTCCCATCTCAATTATTGTATATCCCATAGTGTGTTGCACATTAGAAATATTCATTCTCAACCCTCAAGAAAAGTAAGATATGATTTTTGAAATACGGCCTGGCCGAAACGTCTTTCCATGCTGTCGAAATTTAGACATGAGAGATACTTGATTGTTCAGTTCAAATCAGATACTTCTGGAACGCTTTGCAGCGTACTTAATAAATATAGGCCTTTGATTTGTGACTTACTTGCCTCATTGCATACTGTATTAGCATCAGTTTATCTATCATATCACAATCACAATCAAAAATCACAAAAGCAATTTAAGTACAATAAGCAATATATTCATATACTACATACACACTGAGTAGAGTAACAACCTTCCCATCCGCTCAAAGACATCCAAACCAAGGGAATAAGAAGGCAATCGAGTCAGCAAGTAAGTTCTGTATTCCTTTGCTTTTTCTCTGATAATCATTCAAAAATCCAAACTAAACGAGTGACCATGCAGATACTCAAAATGTACTGCTCGCTCGCGAAATAACTCAGGAGGTAGGAATAAAATGAACAAATAGTTGAGTGAGTGGGTGAGTGAAGGAATAAATAAACAACTGAAGATAAACAAGGAAAATTATGTGCAGTGGTAAAAAAGAAGGTACTCTGCGTTTCTCGTGACATCAATGATAGTATTGAGTGGTGTGTTGTAATAAGCGAGAGGAGGTTGAAAGATGTACTAAAGACATTCTCATGAACGAACAATCAATACAAATGATTAATTGACATTAAGTAGGATGTAGAAATCCCTTAGATTCCAGAATCGTCCTCGGCGAACAACTCAGTAGGAGTATAAGCATTCCAGTTTGCGCAAGTATCCTCGAAAATATCAGTGTCGCTCATACCGATCGCAATCGAGCTTTGAGACTCCACAAATTGCATTGCCAATCCCTCAGATGCGTGCCATGCGATATGGCAATGGAGAAGCCAGGAGCCAGGGTTGTCAAGCTTGAATGCAATGGCAAGATAACCGTTTCCGGGAAGTGCGGCAACGTCACGACGGGGAGGATTGACGAGGTTGAAGTTGGCTGGCGACTTGGTAGCACTGAACACATCAGATTCTTGAGCTACGACGTAAAAATCGTGACCGTGGAGATGGATAGGATGCCAAATGCCGAAGCCGGTGAGATCTTCGATGACATAGACGACCCACTCTTCGTTGGCGTCAGTTTGATTGAGAGCGACAACGTTGTAATCAGTTGGGAAGATTGTCTCGTTATTGAAAATCTTGAGAGTTGTTGGGGAGCTCCAGTCAAGGAGTAAACTACTTGAGTTGATGGTCCATGTGAAGTAGTTGGTGAAGGCGAAAGACACCTGTTCGTCGACGAGAGAGTATCCACCAACGTCCAATGCTAAGTGTGGAACAAGACTGGCAACCGGCTCATCCGCGCAAGTACCGCGGGGAGTGACACCGACAGAGGTAGGATCTGCGGTGCTGGAACTATCGTATCGGAGGATACCTGTGGCATTTGCTGCTTCCGAGTTGGATGAGCAGGTGGTTCCCCAGTTTCCTCTAATCCAGTAGTTGTCTGCTGCCGCATTTGCCTCAACGATAACATCGTATCTTTGACCAATACCAATGAGAAGAGTATCGGTAGTGTAGGGCACAATTGGAACAAGATCGTTGGCAATAACAGTGAGCGTGTGATTATCAATGGCGAATTCGAAGTGACTGTCAATTCCAACATTGATCAATCTCAACCTGTATTTTGTGCCTTCGACGAAAGTTAACTCGAATTTCTTACCTCCACCAACGCAGTTAGCATCAGTAGAAGCTGAGCAATCGTAGATGTTGGTTCCATTCATCAAAGTGTTTTCAAGTGCTGGAGGAGCACCTTGTCTAGCGGAGTCCCAAATTTCGAAAACGGATTTATGTGCCCAATCTTGGAGGAAAATTGCACCAACATCTTCATCATAGTCCGCAGTAGCGGGTCCATTAATGATCAAGGGTCCAAAGAGTCCATCAGCGTATTGAAGAGAGAAGTGGGAGTGATACCAGGTGGTTCCATATTGAGTAGCTTGGAATTTGTAGGTCAAGGTATCTCCAGGAGCGATAGGACATTGAGTTACACCTGTACTTTATGTTAGTAATTCTTCAGTAGAAGACTGGAAATAGTTATGGATGTAGGGAGGAGGAAATCTGGGACGAAAAGGGGGAATATTCTTGTGATCGCATGGTCACAATCTTTTAAAGACATACCGGGTACACCGTCGTATTCGAGACTTCCTAGTTGACGAATTCCATGCCAATGAATAGATGTACCATTGTGTTGGAGATTGTTGGTAACATCTGTAAGGTAGTTAGCAAGGACAATCAAAGCTTAGAAATAGTGATATTTGAGGGCCTCAAGTTGTGAGGACAAAGAGGCTCTCTGGGTGACTGGAGACGTACGGATTATAAGATTGTCACCCCAGTCTGCTGTAATTGCAGGTCCTGGAACAGTTCCATTGAAGGTCATGGCTGAGCGGGTATAACCATCAGGTGTGATGGTAGAGTTTTCAACTGAAAGCCAGTATTCTGTATATCAAGTTAGTGATAGACTAGATAATAGGAATTTGATATCACATACCTCTGGTGACTCCAGTATTAGGAGTAACATCATACCAGTTGGTATCAATGGAATACTCTCCCCAGCAAGATCTGGAAGTAGCCGAGTTTGCACAAGAGGCAGTGGTGCTTTGACGAGGAGCGAGTGGTGAACGAACAGCTGGAATAGCTGTTGCAGATGCCTGTGCAAATAATGCAGTGAGGACAGTAAAGACTGTAGAATACTTCATTATTATGAATCAAACAAAGAGTGACTGAAAAGATTGTGTTCTCCAGAGAAGGAGTTGTAAAGAAGAGACTGTGGTGAGGATGAGATGAGGAGTGACGAGAGGGATTCTATGGCGAAGCATCTTGACTTTATAGAAAAGTGAAGCTCTTGAAATTGGACAGTCCCGTCAGCTTCGTGTTCACCCCTGAGCTCAGGTTCAAGACGTTGACGGCAACATAGTGAAGTCCGCTATTGTCCTGTGACGGCTTGGATGCTTTGTCGCCGTGCTGGGTTGCATTGCATGGGATGTATACGTACTCTCCCAACCCCATCTATGTGCAGCATATCTGTAGACTCATTGCTTTTGCTGCCAGTGACATATCTTGGCGTACGAATGCGGTAAGTCGAATGCATGGTGAGAACCTCAAGATCCATCTGAAATACTGAAGGGTTGAAGAAATGGACGGTGCTTCACAGCCCGGAGCTTTGCTAGCGTCATGAAAGAGACATTAATAGATTACTCCAGGGGAAGACAGCAGTTCGTGCCGAAAACCGTGGAGACGTATTCAAAGATCACCTGTTGCTGAAACAATTAACATTCGCCAATCCTTTTGGCTCTAAGGATTACCATATCTGAGCGTATCCAGTGATCTGCATTCATCTCGATCTTTCGGGGCCTGGTAGAAGAATTCATTGCTTGGAGTAGTGAGCACTACAACTCAGTGAATTATTGCTCCCGTTATGGTTGTAAGCCGCAAGGATTCATTCACATTGAGTTCGGCCACCTTTTCCTCATCGGTAAGTCCTCACACGTCAGTCACAATCGATAGGTTACACTGCGCAATTATTGCTTACAGGTGGCTGCAGGTACACACATCATAGATTTGTGCTAAAATATCACAGGTACGCCTCCTGGCAATTCTCCTCAGCCCGCAGCGGAAGGCTTCCCTCCCCCCGGCTTGGGTTCCATATTTCATACCCGTTCGCAAAATAGATAATAAAAGTAGCTTTTTAGAAAATTTGGTTCAAGAATGATGAGTGAGTGGACTAATGAGCAGTAGGCACGGTCTGTTGAATTGGTGACATTCCATACTCAATGTGCCCACTCAAAAGTCCCTTTTTCTTGCACGTCGTAATCGCGCTGTTGCGCATAAAATCCTTCGGGTACCTTACTGAATCTGTAATACGAAGCCTTAAGCTTTAGAGTTAAGCTTGTACGAACGTAGATTTCAGATTTCATTGGCTCCCGTTTGCTTGAGCCTCATCCGTATTGATCATCTCCTAAGATGCATTGAACTCCGAGAAAAAGGTAATAATATATGATGATCTCCAGACACAGCACAGATTCAGTCCGCCTACTACTTGAATACCCCCAGAAAAATCGTAATCCAGTTGGAAAATACAAGCAAAAAGTTTTTGGGGACCGTCTGTGCACCTTCATCTGGCACGGATTATGATTGGGGGATTTGACCAAGCTTACGACGCTTTTCGATATCAAAATCTTATAATCACCCCCGCGAACAGTGTAATGTAGTATAGTGATTTAGTATTGTCGACGAAGCCCTAGGACCTGTAGTTGACGGTGACATGCCAAGACATACCAGGACTTTTTATCCTCCTAATCAAGATTGTACCTACTGATACTGCGTAATCTTTGTAGTGAGAGCCGAACCGGAACTTTCGAAGTGAAGAAAATGTCCGGCAATATATATTGTGCAGGAACGTTGGGCCGATTGCGTTTGTTAGTTCGACTAGTTCGAATAGTTCGTGAATATTATTTTATAATTCTTCAAAACATACAGTTATCTTCAGGTTTCGGGACCGTAAGAGAATGCCAAGAATTTAAAGAATGAAGAAAACAATATCACCTTATGCACAAGCGTTGATAAAGCTAAGAGTTCGATTTTTGATAGGGCTTACGGAGTTAAACACGCAATAATCGTGTATCCACAATAGATCGGAACCTTACTTCCTGATGGTGGAGCCACTGCTACGGTTAACTCCTCCTTGCCGAAGGTTCTATGAAAAGTAAACCCCCGAATTTTCCTTCCCCCACTCTGTGTAGAACTAACTACCTTAGCGATACGAAAGAGGCAACAATGAATAGCATCTAATAAATTATCAAAACTTTAAAGACGTAGATAACACTTTAATTACGCGCCGAAAAATTCGGAACTCGGATTTCGATGAGCTGAAGTAAGAGTGTTCTCGGTTCCCAAAGGAAGTAATGATAAACGATTCAAAAAGAAAAGCAGCAAAGTACATCGAAAACAAGGGACTGTAGGGTATTCCACATGGTCACAAGGAATCCAATCCAGACGAGATCTCATTCCGATGAACCAGATGATAACGTGGTTCGGCTTAAATCCGAGATTAGCTTTCAACTTGCGCGCTTGTCCTTATAATCCTTGCTACAACCTGATTGCTCAGATAGGAATGGTTGTATAACGTGGAGGGGCTGTCAGCTCTTACAATGACTATTGATCTCGCTAACGTTTCTGTTCGGAGGCAACAATGAAGTTTAGGGATACTTTAGCATATTCCTTCAGTTTGAGCCGGTCATATCGACCCCTGAACACCACGATGCTAAGTGATATCTGGCTTACAAGCGAAAGATAGAAGTAGAACACGGGAATAGAGTGCTGCCGTTGCTCGTGTCAGCATTGTTTTTGATAATATTGGAAAGACTTTGAACGATTCCGAGACTGCAGAATGGATCGATTTTCTTACAACGAAATTTGAAGCAAGACCATCTCGTGTTGCTCCTGTATTAGTCAATATACTCCCAGAGCAGTGAGAGGATTTGTGTCCCTGACAGCAGTAGTGTGAATTTCCTCTCGTCCCCCCTGATAGGAACACAACGCGCAATGGGGTCATTCTCATCTCGAAAACTCGCATGGTCCTAAATCGTGAACGGAAAAATTGTGTCCGGCGAGTAAATAATGGAAAGGCCACAATAACAAATACAATTAATGGAAAATTTGGTATGCATCAGATCCACACACACACACGACGATAAAAAACTTTGAAGTATTTGGAGGTGGAGAGATGTAAAAATGCCAAGATTTAAATTGGGCCAAGGAAACCTCGCAGCAGAATCATTTTGTATCTCTTATCTTCGAATGTTTGCACAAACAAACACGAAGAACATGTGAAACAACTCGACTTTTGCCGTTTGGCTGATTCCCTATCTCTATCGATGGATAATTAGCATCTTTGGCAGAGAGCATGTTCAAAGACAACTATGACAAAGCGTTGAAAGGAGCTTGAACGACTAATTAATAAAACAATGTGATTGAGAATATGCATCTAGACACCTACACTAATTTGGTTCGCATCGCCC
The DNA here is from genome assembly GCA_019395245.1 of Botrytis pseudocinerea. Taxonomy (NCBI): domain Eukaryota; kingdom Fungi; phylum Ascomycota; class Leotiomycetes; order Helotiales; family Sclerotiniaceae; genus Botrytis; species Botrytis pseudocinerea. The sequence continues at coordinate 94,147 of JAHXJK010000061.1, read as the reverse complement.
ACAACCGAATTTGGACAAAGAAATCGAAATGCTTAACAAGGTAGCAGAAATGAGGGGATCTGAATGATGCCCAGCCATAGACTGTTTTCAGATCACATCGTACTCATGATGCATCAGCCCCTCCTTGGTACATTCTCGCTTCTTTCCATATCCGTAGACGAGGCATGGAGAGTTGCAGCGACCATATGGCTACTACCTATGTTATCTGCGGATATCTCTTTCTTTGTCACAGTCTTTGGTAGATATATCGATGGAGAAGGACCTCGACTTGTAATCTTTTGAACCTCGCAACAGTAAGTTGATACCACCAAACTCCACGCTAAACAAACAAGCAAATAACCATACCCCAAGCTTTCACAGGTAGTCCTTCTTCTTGGAAGTTCTCGTATATTGGTTCATCCTCCATTCAACATCGCCATCCTTATTCTCCAACGTTCCTCCTCTAATTTCGAAGCATCTCATCGTCATACGAGGTCCAACTTCTGCGAGTTCCACATTTTGGTATCCTGTCTTGACGAACACGTGGTGTCGAACTTCGATACTATCTTCAATATTCTTGAATGTGACAACTCTGCTTCCGATTTTCGTTTTGTTTGTAATCGCTTCTCTTGGGGGGAATATATGTTTCAGGATTTTGACGATTCGAAGACCCAATCTTGACGTAAAGCCTTCAAAGATTAGATGGGGATAAGACTCGCTGACCGTACCACGGGAGCTGTTGGGAATATCATGGCGCAAAACAACATTGTGTAGAGAGAATGATATCGTGGGTCCATGCGGGAAGTGAGATAGTGTCAAGGCTGTTGGTGTACCACGATGTTCATGGAGGAGGATGATATCGGAAAGTCCAGATGCTTGGGCGGATGTAATTAGACTTGGTAAAATAAGATTTCCTCGATTTAGACGGATTGAAGTTGGGATCAATAATCTGATCTCTTTTGCAAAGGCAGAAAGTCTTGATGAAGGATCTCTTGAAGTTGTGATCAGTACTCTAGGATCAACGATCCCAGAAAGTTGAGCGTATTCATCATCCAAGTCAAGTTCCTCGTTTGCTGTCAAATCTGGCCGGGATTCATCATATTTATAGTCCTCTCGTAGTTTTTTATCATTCGCAATCGATGGATCTAGGGGCTTGCCTGATGCTAGAGAAGCTCGAAGCTTTGCGCGCTTTTCGCTGATCTCAGCATCTCGAAGGGTTAAGGCTCTTCGGTAGAGGTAATCTCGTCGTTGTCGAGCTTGTTTGCGCTGGAGAACATAACATGTATTAGCCAGTCTGATTGGAAACAATACTGCAGGGAAATGTATGACAATTGACATGAACACAACTTACAATCATTTTCACAATGGTTTTCCAACTTCAGGAGAGTTTGTGTGTTGAAGGGGAGGGGGGGAATATGAAGCTTTTTGGTGAGGTAGTTAGAGCAGAAAAAAAAAGTTTCTATCATAAACCTTTATCGGTTGGTATCGGTATCGGTATCAGCACGCTAAGCACCCAAATAGCAATGTCACTTAAGTTATTAGTAAATATGAAATCCCACAATCAAAAAAGCAACTGTGCATCTCTTCTCGAGTACTCCACCAACCCAACCAACATTGGTAAAATAAGTTCTGGGCCCCCTCACTGTTATACAAGAGATATCACACTCCTGCAGGACAAGTTGCGAATCACAGTCAGAGTTACGATAATGACTTGAAAGTCTTGTCCGGCTTTCAAGAATATCTCCAAACCCTTTGCGCCGCCCTCCCGCCACAAAGGCTACCTCCACAAACATAAGGAATTTATCCAATCTATTGTGAGTATGAATTTTTTCCTGTATTGTAGCGGGATCCTCAATGGTCGATCTTGATGTCTTCTGCCATTCTCCCGAACTACAGCTGTTCTAACCTTTACCATTTTGTGTAGTATCTAGACATACTGTCATCATGGAAAGCGCTTTCGCCCACGTTGGGAACCACCTCATATCCGATTCTGCTGCAGCAATCAACGCCGGTGCAGATGATCTCTCCAACATTGACCCGGATGAAAGCTTATTATATGGTCAATACGGAGGTCATGGCGGTTTGGGATCCAGCAGAAGAAGAAGCGATGATGATGACAACGAGACTGAAGTATTCGACGACGATGATAACGAGAGCCTTGCAAGTGTTCCAGTCGATGGTATGAAAACTCTTGGGCTCCGAGGTCTTGAGGATGAGAAGGAACTACCAGCACACGCATGCGCGTAAGTTGAACTATCAACAATCTAAATTGTCCTGAGCTGGGCTGATTTGATGTGTAGATATTGTGGAATTCACTCTCCAAGCTGTGTGGTTAAGTGCTTGGGATGCAACAAATGGTTTTGCAGTGCCCGTGGAAATGCTACATCTTCGCATATTGTCAATCACCTTGTTCGCGCAAGACATAAGGAAGTTCAATTGCACCCAATGTCGACCCTCGGAGACACTGTACTGGAATGCTACAACTGCGGTATAAAAAATGTTTTTCTCCTCGGCTTTATTCCTGCGAAATCGGATACAGTTGTGGTTCTTCTATGCCGTCAACCTTGCGCCTCCGCTCCATCTTCGAAGGATATGAGTTGGGATGTGTCCAAATGGCAACCGTTGATAGAGGATCGATCCTTTTTGTCTTGGCTTGTCTCTCTTCCTACGGACGCAGAACAGCTTCGCGCCCGACATCTTACGCCGCCAATGATTGCGAAGTTGGAGGAGATGTGGAAGGATAATGTTAACGCTACCCTTTCCGATTTGGAAAAGGCTGCTGGAATTGATGATGATCCAGCCCCTGTCCTTCTTAAATACGATGATGCCTATCAGTATCAAAATGTCTTCGGGCCTTTAGTCAAGATCGAGGCAGATTACGACCGCAAGCTTAAGGAAGCTCAATCTGAAGATGGTTTAATTATCCGTTGGGATTATGGCTTGAATAACAAACACTTGGCCAGTTTCATTCTTCCAAAGATAGAGCTTGGCGATGTAAAGCTCGCTGTAGGCGATGAGATGCGACTAAAGTACAAAGGAGAGCTACGACCTGTCTGGGAGGGTGTTGGATATGTGGTCAAAATTCCGAATAATCAATCTGATGAAGTTACCATCGAACTCCGAAAAGTTGGCAACGATAAATCAGTCCCAACGGAATGCACCCACAACTTTTCTGCCGATTATGTCTGGAAAGCAACATCCTACGACCGCATGCAATTTGCTATGAAGACTTTCGCCGTAGACGAAATGAGTGTTTCGGGATACATTTTCCACAAACTTCTTGGTCACGAGGTGGCTGCCGCTCCAATGAAAATTCAAATGCCCAAGAAATTCAGCGTTCCTGGTTTACCAGAATTAAATAGCAGTCAAATTAGCGCCGTCAAAAGCGTATTACAAAAGCCTTTGAGTCTTATTCAAGGACCTCCGGGAACTGGAAAGACAGTCACATCCGCTACAGTTATTTATCATTTGGCTAAGGTCAATGGTGGACAAGTTCTTGTATGTGCTCCTTCTAACGTTGCCGTCGATCAACTTTGTGAACGTATACATCGAACTCAACTCAAGGTTGTTCGTCTCACAGCCAAATCCCGTGAAGACGTCGAGTCATCTGTTGGATTTCTCTCTTTGCATGAGCAGGTCCGCATGAATGATAGCAATCACGAATTGGCCAAACTTACTCAGTTGAAGAGCGAGTTGGGAGAATTGTCAAGTCAAGATGAGAAGAAGTTCAAGGCATTGACAAGAGCTGCCGAACGCGAGATTTTGAGCAACGCTGATGTTATTTGCTGTACTTGTGTTGGAGCTGGAGACCCAAGGCTTGCCAAAATGAAATTCAGAACAGTCCTCATTGATGAATCTACTCAATCCGCAGAACCAGAATGTATGATTCCACTTGTTCTGGGATGCAAACAAGTGGTTCTGGTTGGAGATCATCAACAATTGGGTCCCGTCATCATGAACAAGAAGGCTGCAAAGGCAGGTTTAAACCAGTCACTCTTCGAGCGTTTAGTCCACCTCGGTCTCAACCCCATCCGACTTAATGTTCAGTATCGTATGCACCCATGTCTTTCTGAATTTCCGTCTAACATGTTCTACGATGGTTCTCTACAAAACGGTGTCACAATGCAACAACGACTTCGTCGTGACGTTGATTTCCCTTGGCCTGTAGCCGATACACCCATGATGTTCTGGTCCAATCTTGGCAATGAGGAGATTTCTGCTTCGGGCACTTCTTATCTCAACAGAACTGAAGCTTCGAATGTTGAGAAGATCGTTACTCGATTTTTTAAAGCTGGAGTACAACCCGGAGATATTGGCGTTATCACTCCATATGAAGGTCAACGCAGTTATGTCGTGACATCTATGCAAAATGCGGGTTCTTTCAAGAAAGAGCACTATAAGGAGGTCGAGGTCGCTTCTGTGGATGCCTTTCAAGGACGAGAGAAGGATTTTATCATTCTTTCTTGTGTAAGATCTAACGATCATCAAGGTATTGGTTTCTTGAGTGATCCTAGACGTCTCAATGTAGCTTTGACACGTGCCAAGTACGGTCTTGTCATTGTTGGCAATCCAAAAGTTTTGTCAAAGCATCCTCTCTGGCATTACTTGTTGCAGCACTTCAAGGATCGTAGCTGTCTTGTTGAAGGCCCGCTTTCAAACTTGCAAACATCGCTTCTACAGTTTAGTCGTCCAAAGACAACCTACCGTGGCCCACAACGCTATCAGATGGGATTGCCCAACAACGCCCGAAATGGCAATAACAAAGCTCCTCCATTACAGGATTTCACTGATACTGGTTCGATGATGAGTTCTGCTTTGGATGACGTTTCTTCGGTTCACTCATCCCATCTCGGCGGTGTGGGGGTTGGATCTGCTTATCCTGCCGGCTTTGGTAACTTCCCTCTCACTGGTCTTGACAACTGGCCTGGTCTTGATTCACGAGGCCCACGTGCCAATGGTCAAAAGGGTCGTGGGCGTGGGCCTGAGAGCATAGCTGGAGAATCTGTTGCTGCTAGTGAGTTTACTGATGTCACAAGCAGCAGTGTCACAGATGGCAGAGGCATTGGCCAAGGAGGTGTTAGCCTCGGCGTCAGCGTCCACGAAGGACAAAAGCAAACTAGTTTGAATCAATCTGACCGCTTGAAGCGATACGTCGAATCAGGTGGCCGCATTGCTGATTATAAAACTGGTGATGCCGGTAGTGTCTTTGGCACGAGCTCTTTACTGAGTGGTCGTCGTTTTGATGACGATGAAAAGAGTGTCTCTACGGCATTTGCAAGCCAGATCGGAGGAGGTTATGACTGATTCTATCTTGACAAGGTCCATTCTCATAGGACATCATAATCATGATATACTAAGGATATTCCTTCTGGATCAGCAGATGGCTCTTCGCTGCTCTGTGCGGCCAGCAACCAATATCGAATTTCATCGATCTATACTTCATCGATAATCGACCTTCCAAGTGTCGTACCTACAAATTTAGGGCGTGACAATCTATACATACATCATATGTAGGGAGGTTTCTACTGCAAGCATGAAATGCCAACCGAGCAGACTTCTAAAGTGTCGAAGGAGAGAAGATGAGAGTGGTGCCAAATTTAGATTGTTTATGGCCGTAGGGAGATTGCTTTATAGGGTAGAGGATATTTTGACGGTGGCGGGTGTGGTTGTTCTAAACGAGAGACATAAATCTTTTGGTGGTGAGGTTCGTGATCTTATTCAGCATGTCATATTGTAACATTCACCCCTCGAGCTGATGCTTATGGAGAAGAATGCTATCAACATCAGCTTTGGTTTATGCCCACGCATGCAAACAAGATAGATACTGGCACATTTGCAGTACCTTAGAATTTAAACCCCTTGCTAGCAATGTTGTACTTAAAGGTGATCCTGTGAAAAACGTATTTTATCTTGACCCATGTTGCAAACGCGTCTGTTAGTCGTGAGTTTTCACGTCTCACATTCGGAGATTCATTTTAGAAAGCAAAAATTCCTTGACTAATGGGCTCATAGAAATACCAACAATCACTACCAAAATCGCTACATACGCCGCTGTCACAGCTAGCAATCTCTTTGCCAACCAGTCCCTCTCCTCCTGTTCCAAGAACTACAGCAAGAATTGTTATAGCGGCAGACGAGATGATTGTACTTCGCACATCAAAACCAAGTAGGGCTTCCAAATTTTCCATCGCCATACACTCTTCACAGTTGCCCATTGTTATTTTCTGACTATCTACTCCAAGTATCCTGACTATCATATTTATCCCCTTGATGACCCATCGTGTTTCTTTGTGTGCAATGACAGCAATGCTTCTTGTGAATAAAATCATTAATAAGCACTTTCTCCTTCTAATGCTTAATGTTTAGAAATCAAGATTCTACCGCTCTATGGCTTCATAATGATGTTGTGCGTGCCTATAGATAAATTCAGTGGTGTTTGGAATGTCACGTGGGGCTGGTTGAACCACGAGTATAAAGCAATCTTCAATAGCAGGATTAGCATACTGTAATATCTTGAACCTGACACAGTCGGAGCTGATCGATGAGTAGAATTCGAACTCCCTGTATAGTTCGAGAGTTGACTCTTGTAGAGCCAAAGACAAGCGTGCGAAAGCTAACGGCTAGTTCCAAGCATTCGTATTATAAAAATCTGACCTTGGGCATTCTTAGTCCAATTTATCAATCTTAGAATAATAAGTGCTATACCAAGTTATCATCTTCGGATGAAATTCATTGAATACATCTGTCTCATCTCGTAACTCAACTATTTCAGACAACCCCCTCCGTGTAAACATTCGCTTCTGGTCTAAATTGATAGGGTGGGTGGACTGAAGCTATCAGAGAACATAATACTACTTAATGGTAAGTCACAGCTTCAACTCGAGTCTCGGTGATCGTCGCCTGGTCTCTCATATTGATGACACTCAAGACATCATCTCCACGGTGCAAACACCCGGGAGGATCTCGGATTATACATTTTACAGCATCGTGATGCAATGATAAAGAGAACTGAATATACCATAGCTATTTCTCCCGAAATTTTATATCGGCAATGATGCTTGTGGTCTACATTGTGTATGTTGTCTTGGATGACGTTCAAAATTTGGAATTCAAAGGTTTAGCATGATGGTAACTGATCATCTAGCTCTCGCCCTGAGTAGCACTGAAGGGACGGCTATGTCAATTTGGGATAAAAGTGGCGAACAAGAAACTCATATTGAAAGTGTGGTCTCTCGCTTCTTGTCCTTTGAATAATCCTCTATTCTTCTCTAGATTTCTATCGGAGACGTAGTCCTCGACACTTCGTTACGATCAACTTCTAAGAGCTAGGTCGTAGGGGTACGACCTCAAACTCTGATTCACCAGCTTCTTCCTCGCCGTTTCTCAAAATGATTGTTCTGGAGCTTTTCTAGCCAGCAATTCAATATTTTGTGAAACAGTAAAAACTGCGTGAAGGTTAATCAACGCTGAGGCAACTTGTATCGACCCGCCTCAACTACCCTGCCCACATCGTTTCAATCCTCCATTCATTAGATACGAAACTTTGCCCGCGAATTTGTGAGTGATAACGCAAGATGATTGCCAATTGTCGTATTGAAACAAGGGAAGGTATGCATCCATAGCGACCTGTGACTTACTACTGAGCCTAATAGTTGAATCTCCCGAGCCACTGGGCTTTGTTTGATACCATTCCGAGTGATGAAATAATCCTTTTTTATATTGCTCATCGATCAAGCATTCCTTGCAGTCGCACTCCACTCTCTGTTCCACCACTCGAGAAATTTCATCTGTCGCGGCTGCTTCTTTTCTGGAGCTAAAGGAAGAATCGGCCTTAACTGATCTATCAACATGGTCTACCAATATCGTCTTTCTTCGTTATCATTGAGTGGTGCACCGCGAGAAGTTGAGTTGCGGCTGCTTCGACTCGGCAGTATCACCAGCACCTCACCGGCTTCGTTTCACCCCATACATTGTGACGTTCATTTGAACATTTAGAATGTCACTTTAATCATCGGCCATTCTCCGACAACAATGGGTAATGATTTGCCACTATTCATACTCAGCTTTCGCTCCAATTCATGAGATGCCAGACTTCCAGACGGAAGTTGTCAAGTCGTGAAGCAGCTTAGGAAACATATTAAATCAGGATCGGTCAGCATTCACGTCAAGATACAAACATTTCTTTCTAAGCCATCGATGTAGATACTTCTACCGGACAAACAACTTTACACAGTCTCAACATCATACATTAATTTTCGACATTAAAACCAAAGATTTTATAATCTACCTTGAGCCATAAAGATCCCATGTCTTCAAAATCCTCGCAATGATACCCCCATCCCTAACGCCAGAAATATGCACCTTCGACTGAAACAACCCGGTTCCTAATCATCATCCATTGGCATCTCGTCATCAATATATCTGACCAAAGTAATCCTCATCTCAGTTGAATCATGACCCCTAAGAATATCACTGATAAAGTGAGCCTCGACTTGCATTTGCACCATCTCTAGTGCGCCCCTCAAAATGCCACAGAAGATATTCGAATACCATAATTCATCCTGTGCTCTTCCATCGTCTGGCAATTCCACAAAGTCGGCCAAAGGATTTTCTTCGAATATCAGGGAAAACTGTTTGTTGTCACTCGTCCAGTTGGATACCGCCGGGGTGATGTTCAAGAATATCTTAAACCCAACCTATTGTTCTCTATCAGCACTATGCTTCGCACAATCCGCACAACTCCTCTTGAAGCCGTACCTTGGAAATCATCTCCGCAGTCTCTCTGAAGTTCGAGCAACGTCTCATGGTATTCGACTTGGCAAGATAGTCTTCGATTAAACGTAGCCCAATGTTATAACCCATCTTATCAAGTTGTTTGTTGACTTCTACATAATCATTTTCGTAATCTTTGCAAAGTTGTGCGACAATGGTTCCATAGGTGAGAGTGACTAGCTCGGCATTGACTTTGTCTACACGACTTCTGGATGCTGATTAGCCATCGTGAGATATGGCAAGTGTTTCTGGTGCTGCTGGTGTACTTACTTCCAGACCCTAAGTTGCGCATTAGTGTATGTTGCCTTGATGACCGACAAGTGATTACTTACTCCTCACCCATCCTCGCGGCTTTGTTGGAAGCCATACTTGTGTCTTATATTTCTTAAACTATACTTGAAATCGGGTTGTGAAATTAATTCATATTCCGAAGCTGTTCTTGCTACATAGTAATATTCCCATTGAAGCTGGAAGCTGGTCCAGGCACAAGCCGGCTAGGCGGCCGCACTTTAGCGTACTTTTTAGAAATTCATATTGCGTTCTGCTGCTGAGCCTTGGTGCCAACAACGCGCAGCTTAAAACATCCATATCATTTCTCGAGAAATCACGCGTAGCTTGAAGGAAGAAGTCATAATCATGTCTTCTGGAAAACGACCAGCTTCTGGGTCCTTTGGATCATCCCAAATGGTTGTGAAGAGGCAGAATGTAGGGAATGAGAGCACAGCTTTATCCACCACAAATGGTTCAACCAGCAGTGGCGCGCTCGTACAAGCAGTACGTACCTATTGATAATTATGGAATAATCTGGCATTTTAGAGGCGCCTGGCTGACCCTTGTAAAAATAGGTACCTCGGACGAGTGGTTTACAAGCTCCAGTGATGCAATTGGAAGGACATTCAGGAGAGGTATTTGCTGCCAAATTCGATCCCAATGGAAATTATATCGCTTCAGGGTCAATGGATAGATCAATTAGTGAGTAACACATATTCGTCCTTTGCTGCATGCATACTGATTCTTTGCAGATTTATGGAGAACATATGGAGATTGTGAAAACTACGGAACTTTAACAGGACATAAGGGCGCGGTATTAGATTTACAATGGTCGCGCGACTCGAGGGCCTTGTTCTCAGCATCTGCAGATATGCATCTAGCCAGTTGGGACTTGGAGACCGGCACAAGGATACGAAGACATGTTGGACACGAAGAAGTAATCAATTGTATGGATATCAGTAAAAGAGGAGAGGAGCTTCTCATAAGTGGATCAGACGATGGATATATAGGCATTTGGGATCCAAGGACAAAAGCTGCTGTCGATTTCATTCCTACCGAGTTCCCTGTCACAGCTGTCGCATTAGCTGAAGCTGGAAATGAGTTGTATTCCGGTGGGATCGACAATGATATCAAGGTGTGGGATATGAGGAGAAAGGCTGTGGTGTATTCTATGCTTGGCCATCAAGACACGATTACATCGCTTCGAGTTTCACCGGATTCTCAAACACTTTTATCAAATTCCATGGACTCTACGGTTCGAACATGGGATATCAGACCATTTGCGCCCACTGAACGACACATCCGAACTTTTGATGGCGCCCCGGCGGGTATGGAGAAGAATTTGATTCGAGCAAGTTGGGATCCAACTGGAAAGAAAATTGCCGCTGGTGCTGGAGATGGCACTGCTGTTGTTTGGAACAACGAGAACGGTAAAATATTGTACAAATTACCTGGTCATAAGGGAACTGTTAATTGTGCTGAGTTATCACCTGGAAAGGACCCTATTAGTAAGATTTCCTCCTCAGACCCTGCACCTTCTGTTACTAACAATCTACTAGTTCTTACCGCTTCTTCAGATCGCACATTGCTCTTGGGAGAATTGAAGTGAGATCGTACACGTAAGGAGGAGGTCAGAGTCAATGAAAAGATACCCAACCAAAACAATCTTGCAGAAAACTCGGAGTTTAGGAATCAGGAAGTTTGAAGCTTACGAAAAGCTCTGCAAACCATTCGGAAGGCGTTGGGGGAATGGGGATTGCGCATGCGAGCAGGATAAGCCCTACAGATGTTTTAAATCGACGGCAATGGTGTAATTGATGCGAGAAAGTTGGAAGACCTGAACAAGCACGGATAAATGATATGAAAAATATTCATACATTTACCCCTCACCAATCCAAATCAATATATTTGGTTCAAGCCACGCAATATATTACTGATTAAAATAGCCCTAGTGCGAGATCTGCAGAATTAGAAATTTGTATGGAGTAGGATGGCTAGATCTTATCTGTACAGGTATGTAGAGGAAGTACAAATAAATGTAAAAATTGTATTATCAAACACATATGTAAGCATCGGGAACAGATCTTGTCATATTGTATCGTATCATATTACATCAGTCAATCCTCATAGGTGAATTGAATGCATTCGTGAGATGTATACTGTACTTTCATGTTTCCTTTCTATTGAAGTCATTACATAGCTAACCTACCTACCTACTTCGTACGCAGATAGTCTAGATGTTTCTAACCCGTGCTCTCTGCATAAATCATAGCGTTTTCTTCAAAACTCCAAGGTCAAGACCTTTCATCATAAGCAGCGCGGTTAATCAATTAGACGAGCTCAACCCCCTGAAATAAGAACGATAGAAGAAATTTGATTGGTGGGTCACAGCCTCCACCTGAAACAGACTTAAGATTTGAAAGGCTTCACCTCGAACTATATTTGTCCCAGGTCAAACATCATTTAGACCCAAACAAAATTAATCTACAAGTCACATCCTTACATCCCTGAAGTGCGGTTCGCAACTGGAAATATATCAAACATCTTGTTATGCAGGGCCACTGTTATTTTCGTCGCAGATTTTCCCGGTATTGTGTCGAATTATTTGCTACCCATGGCCATCTTCTACACAGTAGTCGTCTGCTATGAGACACGAGAGATCGATCATTAGCCGGCTTTTCAAAGGGGTTCTATCGTTCTTTCTCTGCCTACCAAAATAGAGTAAGTCGTGACTGGGACGAAATTAACTACCTAGTACAGGCCACTGAAATCATCATCATCGGCCAAAGCTTCTTCTCCTATCCTGTCTTTTTCTTCGCATCCTGTTTATATTTGCATATCTTGCTTGAGTTTGAAGTCCGTGAGCTGTGTTTTCAGTTCCTTCTTACCCTTACGTCCCTCTTTACTGGTCAATTTCGAAGCAATTTCTGACCATTCGAGACTCGTTCGTAGAGCGAAGGAGTTCTCTCTCGGACGTTTCGTATTCTTCTCTCCCTCTTCACTCTCTTGGTCATCTCTTGGTCTTTGCGCTTTCCTTTGTGCATTTGGGTTTGTTACTTTACATGACAGTTTCCCCATATTCTTTCCGGATCCTTCTGCTGCCTACCTGCATATCTTGTCGGTTGGTGGATACTGATTTGCGAACGATTGCTGGCTTTTCGATTCGGGCGTGCAATGAGGACGGGTAGATTGGTTGACTACGATAATTCCACCTTTTATTCCATCTAATGTCTTCGTGTTATATCATACAAGGTCGTGTTGACAGGGCCTAACCTCTCGCTGTGGAAAATAAACCAACTCAGGGCGCCGTGGGTTGCGCAAACAATAAAAGCAACTCGGTTTTCTTAGGAAGGAAAGATATTGTTTCGATCATCTAGACATATTGTCTCTATTCACTAATTTCGCGACACATTTCGAAGTAGCACATAACAATGCCTCCACGACAGAACGATAGTGGACACAGGGACATGCCATCGGGAGAATCGGAGAGGGGTCAGTCGAGGTTGGAGGAAATTCGAGGGGGGCTGAATTCGGTGTTTTCGGGACGATCGAGCGTTGAGGCCAGGAATCGTTCCCCAGAAAGTCATAAAGCTCCACGATTAGTTGGCCTTAGCAATCTGCCGTCCACTCGAATCCATATTCCGGGCCTGACCACAAGTCGAAGCTCGACGCGCCGAAACTCTGCCGCTGCTGAGCCTACATTGCCTCAACATGAAGAACGTCGTCTACCACCTATCGCGACTCGTTCCAATAGTCGACTTTCACGGTCCGCACAACTTCCAGCAGTTGCGTCTCCCATCTCAACAATACCACCTCGAGTGCGACGACGATCGGAACGCAGATTTCTTAGTGTAGATCCTGCTGAGCAGCATCTAGCCGATTTAGCAAATAGAGGTAGGAGAAGGAGAGGACCTCCAAGGGGAATGCAGGAATGTGGGAGAGGATGTGCGCCAAGAATCCGGAACAAAAGGATACGTCAAAAGATAGTGCATTCCCTAGTATCCGGGCTGGTATGTGTTACATTTTTCTGGATACCTCTTTTTCCCCACAAGTTTCTAATGTAATTTTTAGTTTCTCGTGCTAGTGCTCACGATATATCTTGCATTGGCATTGTCAGATAAGGCTGAGACTCAAGAATTTCACGTTCTCTTAATTTTGATAATTCTGATAGTTGCTGTCTTCTTCTGCCATTCTATAATTCGCCTCTGCATGATGATCTTAAAGCCGCCGATAGAGGGAGAGCCAAATCCACGACGTCTTCCATCGATGGTTGGACCTGGAGGTTATGCCGAAACCGCAGTCCCTATACAAGTAGCGCTCGCCAGAGATGAAGAAGCAGCAGGGATTGAAAGTCAAGCTACGAAAATGCCCCCTCCCGCTTATGGATTATGGAGAGAGTCGGTGGTAAGTAACTGCAATCCGTAGTGAAGACGTGACACGATTATCTAACTGCATGAATAGAGGGTTGATCCCAATAGGATTTTCTGGCAAAGGAATGAAGCAGCATTGAATCGGCCAATCTCTCGAATATCCGAGCGACCGTCGACGGCGAATCGTCCTCCATCATATATGTCTGATGATGGCATCGATTACGTCATTGAGGCAGCACCTCGTTCAACGGTTACAGGAGAAGATGTGTTGCCTCGACATCCAGCCGATCGATCGGAATGGCCTCGTATATCTAACTAACCACGTCCGATAAATGGACAGGCAAAAATAAAGGACTACGAGAATGAGCCCTTGATGGGCATCATTCGAATTCTTTAAATATTTGGCGGAATCGAATTTCACAATTTTGGACTTGGAGATGGGGAGTTTTTGATTCGATTTGATTTGATGTGATTTGATCTGGGGCGTTGAGATGCATATACCTATGGAATATTGATAGCGTTTCGTTTAGCATTGTGTTTGGAGTTTTTTTTCCCCTCCTCTCTTTTTATTTTTTGTGTATGGTATCTCTCATGGTTTTTGAGTTGGTCATGGCTATGTCTGTATATTGGGTGGAGACGTGGAATGGGTGTTTGAATATGGAGGGGGGTGTGCGGCGGGAGTAGAAAATGGAGGTAGACATTGGAGGTTTAGATATTAGTCCTTGCTGGGATGCAGTGGTGGTGGGTAGGTAGATAGATGTGGAGATCACTGGATCATTGGATCGATTGAATGGATAGATGGGTGGAGATTCTCGATTCTGGAAGAGATGTGAAAGTAAAATATACAATACACGATAGTTATACAGTATCACAAAATAACAAGTAACAAGTAACAAGTCACCGGTTTCAAAAGAGCCGCATCGTAGAGTGCAGTATCGTGCAGTACTAGATTGGGCAACGCATGGGAGTTCGCATTGCATGTGCAAGATGTCTTTCTTGTTCAGTCGGATGTGTGGAGGTGCATTGGTTGGTTGATTGATTGGCTGGGGGAGTGGTTTTCTGCTGAACATGTGTAGGGTGTTTGTTCATTTATTCTGTACATTGTCCTGATGCGGTGGGATGGATGGATGGATGGATGTGGCTTTGACCAAGGGACCCGTTCTCGAGGCATTCCAGAAGATTCAAATCTGTGCATGCTTTGATCGGTCGGTCGGAAGATTAGAGAAGAATGGATGTGGGCATTTGGATTGGACGGGGGACAGGTATAAGTACAGGGACGGATGTGAATAGGTGTGAATATGGATGTGAATATGGATGTGAATATGGATGTGAATATGGATGTGAATATGGATGTGAATATGGATGTGAATATGGATGTGAATATAGATATGATACGATATGCTCGATATGAATGGGGTGGTATGTATCCAGAGGCAGCGTCCATCTGTGAGTCTGGGTCTGGATGCCTGGGGAGAAGATTAAGATTAAGATTGTGATTGTGATTATGATTATGATTGGGAAAGGGCGGCAAAAGGGAAAAGGGAGGGGAGGGGGGAGGTTGGGGGCGGCGCAGTGCTGTACAGTGCTGTGCTGTGCTGTGCTGTGAGTCTTGTATGGGGAGTTGCTGGAGTTGCCGACTAGGGAGGGAGGAGAGGGAGGGTAGGGTAGGTGTAGTAGAGATGAGATGAGATGAGATGAGATTCCTCCGCAAAAGCTTTGGGGGATGGGTAGATAGATATGGTAGAAGCCGGATATCGTATTGTTGCATCTTTTGGAGGTTTTGACTTGGGTTTTGACTTGCATATGGATGTTCTCGGTCGCTCCGGCTGGATTGGGCGCTTAATGAGAATAGCTAGCTGATTGTGATGGATGGTAGAAATGTCCTGTGTTCGGTTTGTTCGGTGCATTCTGTGTTCTGTGTGTGCCTCATTAATAATTATCTTGGTAGGATATGAATGATATGATCTCACCCAATTCATGCAATGCGTGGATGCTTGCATCGATGCCTGAAATATGGGGCCGCCACTATCTTGACAAATCAATTTTATCAATCCGCATCGGCAATATTGCGAACTCTATTCCTCGAGATCAACAGGCGAATTGACACAGTTGGTATGGACTTCGGTTCTGACAAGTCTGACTCCTGGGAACGATTGGATTCCATTCCATGGGTTCTGATGATTCCACGCTTTCCTCCGTGGTGGCTACGAGAGTACTACGTAGTTTAGTAAATCGCTAGTAGGCAGTTAGTAGGTGGTTAGCAGGAAAGTATATCCTCCCGTATCATGTACATCGCGTGTATCTTGTAGGATGCCTCCCTGATGATATGTAGTGGTAGACTACCTACCGTACCGTGCCGACCGTATCCTACCGGTAAAATCATAAATTGCTAAAAACCAACCGATATTGACTAATTAACCCCCCCTTCCCATGGTTCGAGTTATTCCCATGAGTTTATGGATTTTATGGATTTTACGTATTTTGTGTAATTCAACCAATCACATCCATCAATCTCCCCAATTTCCCCTTCATTCACTCCCATTCCCACTAGTTCGTTTATCAGCATTCACTCGTGTTTTTCTTTGCCCTGCCCTGATCCCACCCACGGTAACCCACCCTTGCTTAGACCACCCACCCACCTTGGAATACCATTCATCCATTAATCACCATTAGATTTTCCATCGGGCGGTTAAGCTAGACCCCGTCTGGCACTAGTCACCGTATCCTCATTCACACGCTAGTCTCGTTCAAGACTAGACCGTCCTCAAGATTTAGGATCTTTGCTAAGCTAGAGTTTTCCAGGTTACAAAGGGACATCCTTTTGGAACTTTTGCCTTCCGAAATCCCTCCACAAAATAAAAACCACATCACACACAATTCTGCAGTCTCTTTCGCGAAACGTTTGTATCACGGGAGGTAGAAGGAAGTAGGAAGTCGTAGCTGTTGTTGAAGGAAAGGTTGATATATTTTCCAAGAACGGGAATTTAAGAAGGAAAAAAACAAAGGAAATTTGTTCGGTGAGTGCTTGCTTATTTTCATCTCCTCTTTTTGATTCGTCGCGGGTTGCTTTTTGCTTTTGGGGAGGGGGAGAATGGGAAGGGGGGGGAAAGGGAACTACTTGAAAGGTCTGCGCCGGCTTTGGCTTTGGAACTCTCACGCTCCTACGTCCTCAAGAGTTGAACAATGCCTTGTGGTTTGGGAATGAACCAAAGAATAAGGTGGCACATCTACTTGATGATATCCAAACCTATCCAACATCCGATCTTTCCATCCTCAATATTACGTACAGCAACCATCCTTACCATCCGAGCAAACGCAATCGTCGACAGCATATCAACCAAGTACCACGATATCAATCTTACACACAGAGGTTGCACAGCATTTGTGCACCCTGCAGCCTGACGATGATGCTGGTCATGCAACTGCAACGTTCTTCTGGTGGTTATTTCTGTGCGAACTTACCTCATCGACAAATATTCCTACGGCCACAATCGCCAATATGCCGACTTCGACAATTGAGGAGTGGTTGAGATCAGATCGGGTAGATGAGTCACCGCATAGATGCAGGAAGATTGTTAAAGAATGGGAATCAGAGGATGGCGCCTTTGTGATTTGCCGTGCTGATGATGGAACACAACAGACACATAAATTAGTAGCCATGTCTTCATTATCTCGTCGTGCTTGCTACAAGTAAGTGCCTCCACTTCCCCTCGGACATTATGAGATGCTCAGCTTTGGAACTTGTCTTCCTGGCGTCATCACAAAGAACTCAATCCTTCTTTGGTGTTGTGCAACATTCTTGTTTCAAAGGGTAACACTAATACCGGTATCTTAGGTGCGGAAACGTTGGTCATTATGCTGAAGTTTGCGCTTCTGCTGAACGCCTTTGCTACAACTGTGAGTACATATCAATTAACCTTCGATAATGAATAGAACTAATACTTTTTGTAATAGGCAAGCAACCTGGTAAGCCTTCAGAAGCAGAGCACAACTCTTTGTCATACTAATACGACGTAGGACACGAATCGAATGGTTGCCCATTGCCAAGAACTACCGAGGCTAAGCAGTGTTACCACTGCCAAGGCTTAGGACACGTTCAAGCTGACTGCCCAACTTTGCGTATCAGCGGAGCTGGAACCACCGGTCGATGCTACAACTGCGGTATGCCTGGCCATTTGGCCAGAGCTTGCCCAAACCCAAACAACGGAATGCAAGGTCCTCCCCGTGGACTTGGTGCTCCTCGTGGTGGATTTGGCGGTGGATTTGCTCCTCGCGGTGGATTTGCTGGCGGACCACGCCCAGCCACTTGTTACAAGGTAAGCAATTTTTCTCTGATAGGTTGCCATGTCCCGAATCTTCCGAAAGCATTCCGTTTCGGCAACACTTCGGTCCAGGGACCTCGGTTACATTAAACTAACTCCTGATAGTGTGGTGGTCCAAACCACTTTGCCCGTGACTGCCAGGCTCAAGCCATGAAGTGCTATGCATGCGGAAGAACTGGACACAGTTCCCGTGAGTGCACTAGCCCCAACGGTGGTGTTAACAAGGCTGGAAAGACTTGTTACACTTGTGGAACCGAAGGTCACATTGCTCGTGACTGTCCATCGAAGGGTCTCAATGATAACCTCGCTGGAGAGGGTGGTGCCGGCATAGTTAGCAACATGGAAGGTGCTTCAATCGCTCCAGTTGCAGCTCCTGTTGCATAGGTCCCTTTACTAGGGATGCCATTGTTCGATAGGCCTCGATGAACTATCGATCATTGCTTTCACACTGGTTCATCGTATTTTGTCTCTCATTTGTAATTTGGACAACATCAATTGATCCAAGGCCGTCTACTCGTTTTCTCGGTGTGCGAAGATCGAACAGCATAATAAGCATTATATCAAAACCTTACGGATTGCTTCTTTTCGGCGCTTAGTCATTTCCCATGTTTCTTTTGATATGTTCAACAAAAAAATTAAAAAAGCATTTTTGCACGCGATATCCATTTCCTATACCCTTTACGAACTGGCAACCCGGTAAATACCTACAACATTACCTTTGACGACGTGGAACCATTATTTTCTGTGGTTTTCATCTTACAAGATAGATTTCAAGATTTTTGGGCGACTTGCAAAGCAAAAGCAAACAGGCGAAAAGTTCTTTTCTATCTTATTTTTAATGATGTGATGTTATGAACAAATAATGGGTTCAATCTCACATATGATCTAATCACAAAGCAAGGAAGAGGCTGTGAGGCACGAATGGTTGGAGAGTTGGTCTTTGTTGGAGGTGAATTCCAAACAACAACAAGAAATAAGTGATAAGATGTTTAGTTGGACGGGCGATGAACGACTTGAGGAGATCCCAAAGGAAAGGAACGGATTTAGGCTTGAGAGCACCTGGGCTGGACTGGGGGCTTGAGTCTGAATTGGTGGATTGAGGGACGTAAAGGAAAAGAAAGACTTTTGTTGATCGATCGTCGTTTGTTGACTTCTTTTTATGTGCTTAGGGATGCTCTTGAATGGGGTGGGTGTGTAGAGATTCAAGGGGGGGTGGAATAGGAATGGGAATTGAGTGATGCGATTGTTCAAAAATGAGTTTTATAAGATTTGATGTGAAGTGATGATATGATATGATGTGCGAAGTGTGAGATGTATGGATATGTATGTTTGTGTATAGATGTGTGTATGTTTGTGGTTTCGGATAGTAGGTGAGATGGGGCATAGGTTGAATGAAATACAATAGAGTGAGTGGGCCGGGGTTTAGAAGTAGTTTGTAATGTATGTTGAAGTGTTTGTACTTTTGAATTTATGTAATGGGTGCTGTATATGTATATGTATTAGGGCCCGTTCGGATCGATTTTTTCTATATTGATAACATGGTCGTAGCGTTACAAATTTAGCGAATATATCATATTGTCAACAATAGCGTTCGAATCATTTATTAAAATTCTAAGTTTTTGTAAATTTGATTATATAATATTACAATATATAGTCTACAAATATTTTATCAACAATTGCATTCGAATCATCTAAAAAATTGATTGAAATTTGTTAACAATATTTCACAAATTGTTGAACCCCACATTTAACAAATTTAATAATTTCTATAAATCCAAATTCTCTTTCAATCAACTTTTGTATTCAACAAACACTTTTTTTATAACTTCATTATTAATATCATCATTATTATCACTATCTTATCAAAATTCATTTTTAAATATTCACTAAAAATTATTTCTTTATTTAACCTTTTTTATTATATAAATAATAATAAAAATTTACAAAAATAAATTCTTTTTTTAAACAATCTATTATCAATAATCCTATTATATCTAATAAATACTATTCTCCATCACCTTCTCCATCTCAACATCATTATAATCAATATTATACCCCTTCTTCAATACAATTATATCTCTTTTCTTCGAATCATCAAATATCTTCTTCTATACAATATACTTTAATACAAAAACACACTCCTTTAATTCATCAACAATTATATACTCCTTCAATATAATACACTCCTTCAATATAACACACTCCTTCAATACAATACACTCCTTCAACACAATATACTCCTTCAATACAATACACTCCTCCAATACAATACACTCCTTCAATACAATATCATAATCCTCCTTATTATTACACTCCTTCATCAAAATCCAACAAAATCAACCCTATTTAAAAATTTCAAAATATAATCAACAAATCTCCAAATCGATCATCAATTACTACAACAAATGAAATACAAAAAGAAATAGAATCGCAAACAATTACTTTTGATTCTCAAATTACAAATAAATCGAATCTTCCTACTCCTAACTACTACAATCTTATTAAAGCTCCAATTTTCAATACTCTTACATATTCATAAAATAATAATCCTAATCTTTCTGATTTACAAATTCAATATCCTAGTCTTACTATAGTAAATATTATACCAATTCCGAGAACTACAAATAATAAATCAGAAAAACAAAAATAGAATAAATTATTGAATACTATTTAATAACATACAATTGAATAACAGATTCATAAAAATAAATATACAAAAAGCTTTATAAAAGACAAGGCATAACCAATAATTATTACTTTAATTCAATCTTACCATTCATTCGACTAGCAAATTACAATCAAACATTATCAATCAAAATAATTATCTTTTAAATCTACATATCAAAATTATATTCATATTCGAGAAACTTCTAATATAGATTAAAAAAAAGATCAACAGTCTTTTTAAACTTCGACTAAGATTTAGCAATCTATTATAAATACTCACAAACATTTGAAATCATAAAAAAACAAAAAGATAACCTATCTTTCCGAAATACTCTTTTATTTTGAAAATAAAACTACAACTGGTCGAATTGCAATTGAAATTGAGAATACAATTAATCAAACTGAGATTGAAACTCAATCTAATTCTATAATTGATCCTTTAACAATTGATAATGATAATACTATTAATACTAACAATCCTTTCAATTCCACCAACAATAACAAAGATTTGCCACCAATCTCAAAGATCAAAACCTTTGGAATAAAAAAAAACAAAACAAACACACCAACTACACCTTTCAATCTCAAAACTCCTACCAACAAAACTCCTCACTATTCTCGCAAATCAAACAATATAAATAATAAAGAAAGTGAAAGCAAATCAAAGTATAATACTTCTCAAAACAATTTAATTGAAAATTACAAAAATCATAAAAGATATAAATATCAAGTAAAGATATTACAAATATTACAATTTATTAAAGCTTTGAAAAAAAGTAATAAAGAAAATCGTTATATTTATCAATCTCTAAAAAAACATATCGATTTCGAATACAAACATCAACAAACCCAAACTTAATTTGTATACAAACATCAACAACCTATAACTATTTAAACAGTTAAAAAAATATTTCGCAATTATCCTAATCTAGAAAATATAATCAGAAAGTCGCAATACAAAACTTTGTTATCAAAATTCAATAATATTAATAATAATATTATTGATTTGAAGCTATTGATCTTTACAATTCAATATTTGAATACAACTAATAAAATTCGAAATAATTTTATAAAGAAAATTATTAGTAAACCTAATTGTAATATTATAGCTATACATAATGAAATAAATAAATATATTTATAATTATAAATCAGAAATAGCTGATTCATAAGACAATCATTAAATACTATCATAATAATAATAATAATTAATATATTTTCCTAAACATTATTTTCTCTAATTGTTTTTTATTTAGCCAATTCCTCAATATAATCCTTTTATATAATCTTAGCAATATCGTTTCTAATCCTCGCTATATCTTTGAATACTTAATCATTACTTTTTAAAAGAAATTCTGAATTATTTTCAAATCTATTATTTTTATCTCTTGTTATCTCCTTTTGTATTTCTTTATTTTCAAATATATTCTTTGTCTTATAAAAGCAAATGAAATTGTGTAATATAATATATACAAATACAATCCAAATTTGTTTTTCGAAAGAAAATGAAAAGGGTTTATCAAATATTTTAAATCTGTTTTTCAGAATATCGAAAATTCGTTTAATTGAATTTTGTACTATTGAATATCGAAGATTATACAACTCCTCTTTATTTTTCAATTGTATATTAGCTAATGTTTATTCTTTTAAATAATATTATACTCCTCAATATAAAATAAGAAATGGCTATTGATATATATATCCTATATCTATTAAATAGAATTATTTATTAAGGATTTTGAAAGTATTTTTTGTATATATATTATTAAAAACTTATTGATTATATATGCTTCCTTTCTAACCTGGTTATATAAAAGAGAATTGAAAATCAAAAATATAAATATTAAGTATATTTTATATCAAAGTTCCTTTTCTATTATAGAATAGTATAGTATCCTTAACAGCTTGCCATAAATAAATATATATATCATTTATAATTCTAAAACATTTTCGAAAATATAAAAAGAACTTCTTGTTTTTTTCGATTCACTTATAACCAGGAATTATTGTATTAAAAGAAGTATCTGGAAGTTTGACTATATATTGATATAAAATTAATATAGCCTTGAGGATTTGATAAAAACAATTATAAATAGTTGATTTAGAATGATCAAACAATTCTATTGTATTGTTTATATTAGTTTTTTTTGAAACTATATAAAGGAATATTGTAAATTTCTCTTTAATTATAATATTACAAAAAAATCGAAATTTAATATATTCAAATGCAAAGTCTTGTAATTTCATAAATATAGCTTTTAATATGTATAGGTTATTAAAACATCACTGATTGTGATTTTGATTTAAAATCAATTGAATACAACCTTTATTATATATTTTGAATCCTCGCTTTTTTGTATATCTATATATAAGTATTTTAATACAATATTTGATAATATATTTTTCTCAAATGTAAATACAAGTGTGTTAACGAAAGTGATATTTCTTTTGAAAAACTAAAAGATATATTCTGAAAGAGTTTTTTGTTAGTATGGTAACAACGATAAAATAAGGTTGATAAAAATAGTAATAATAAAATGAGATTGATAAGAATAACGATAATAAAATAAGGTTGATAAAAAAAAAGTGAGGTTGATAAGATTAGTAATGATAAAGTGATAATAGATTATATAATCAATTGAAAATTAGTTTACTTTTTTTTCAAAAATTCAAAAAGGTTTATAAAATGTTATCAAATGCTTTTCAAAGTTGTATTTGAGATTTTGATGATATATTGTGAATATAGAGTTATACATTTTATGAGATTTTGTTAAATAATATATACATTTAATAAATACATTTTGTTATTAATATTTGTAAATCAAAAAAGTTAACATTTGTAAAATTTTGTTGAATAATATTTGCATTTAATAAATACATTTTGTTATCAATATTTGTGAATCAAAAAAGTCAATATTTATAGGATTTTGTTGAACAACATTCACATTCGGTAAACGCCTATTTAGGCTACATTTGTTATCAACATCGCCTAAAAAAATCGATCCGAACGGGCCCTTAGTGCTAAGAAGTGTAGATATGAGTGTAGGTGTAGATTTTGATCGTGTAGGTAGGTGTAGGTATTATTAAGTGAAAGATTGGCTTATTGATTGATTAATTGAATGGATTGTGATGATTAGATGATTAGATGATTAGATGATTAGATGATTAGATGGATAGTAAGGGATGGTGGGGGATATTATTGGTGATTGGAGGTTGGTAGGATGGAGAGAAAAGAGATGATAGAGATGATAGAGATGATAGAGATGATAGAGATGATAGAGATGATAGAGATGATAGAGATGATAGAGATGATAGTAGTGCGATTCTAGATTGACTGTGTGATTCTTAATTCAATTGACTGTTAGATAGTCAGTTGATTTTGAGGTTTACATTTATCTTCTTTTGTTTATTTTATGCTTTTTTTTTTTCCAAATTAAAAAAATATCACTTGGTAGAAATTAGAAACTAGATATTAGATATCGGATATTGGAAATATGAGAGATCTCTTTTATTAGTGTTGGGGTATTTGGAGAAGTTCTATTATTTGTGTGTAGTGTGCGTTGTTTATTGTGTGAGAAAGAGAATATAAAGGGGGGTGTATGTGTGTGATATTGTTGGTACGTGAAGGATACGGAAGAGGTTGCACCCACGAATTGCGTAGGTCCTGTGTGTCTAATAATTGTATTTTATCTAAAGAGCTAGCTATGGACAGGGAAGGGAGGGTCTTATATAGACCTACTAAAAGAGCTAGTCTCTTTCGCATTCGCTTAGGGTTTTATTACAGTAGCCATTGAATTGAAGTCATTCTCTGCGTTTACACAGATATGATGGATGGATGGATGATTGGGAGATTTGAGAGATTGAGAGATTGAGAGATTGAGAGATTGAGAGATTGAGAGATTGAGAGATTGAGAGATTGAGAGATTGAGAGATTGAGAGATTGAGAGATTGATTGGGAGTTAGTTGGAAGTCAGTAAGAGGTTGGAGTGGTATACATATGAATGGATGAATGGATGAATATGTGAATAAATGAGGGCTAGACTAGCTAGACTTACTGACTATGTGTACAAAAGTTGAAAACTGAAAATTTAAAGCTAAAGGTTTTGCTAAAGGGAATATTGAGATGAGATGGGACGGATTTGTAGATAAATAGATGAATGAGTGAATAGAATTGTTTTTGCATATCTGATGGATAGTTAGATGGGTATACTTTTTGTTTGTGTATGTATGTATGTATATATGTATGTATATATGTATGTATATATGTATGTATATATGTATGTTCGGATTCATGAACTACTCATCACTACTAACCTGGAAGAATCGCCAAATACCGTGACAGTGGTTGAGTAATTGAGAAATCGGAAAATTGTTCAATATGATAAATAATAGATGTAGAAATAGAAATAGGGTTATTAGTAGTGGAAAGTTTGTATTATATTATTTTAAGCTACGAAGGAGAAGGAGGGGAGGAGGAAGGAGAAGGAGAAGGAGATTAGAGAGTTAGAGGAGTGATTTGCTGATATGATATTGATTTATTGATTTGGAGGGCTGAGGGGTTGAGAGATAGGATATGAGATATGAGATATAGTGATTTTGAAGAAGGAGAAAGAAAGATAAAGATGGAGAAAAAACATATAATAATTATAAGGTCTAGAATGCGAGATCTAGAACGAGGAATGAATGAGTAAATACCAAACAAAACAAAACAAACGAATACAAAAATAAAATCATTAGAAACTCATATCCATCCTCTTCATCCCCTTCATCCACGAATATGACAATCCGAAAGAGAAAGATAATTGTAAGAAACAAAATTATAGTTCATTTTTTTTAATCATATAACTATACATTTATTTTACTCTCCTACAATTTCACTCTCCTATAAATAAACAAACAACCAACTATTCATCCATCCATCCATCCATCCATCCATCCATCCATCCATCCATCCACCCTACAACTTCTCATCCAAACCATCAACATCTCATTCCCCAACAAAAAGACGAATAAACAAATAAACAAACAACCATCTCGAGAACCCATAACAATTTACCAATATATACCAGCCAACAACCCATCTTCTCGATTCCTAAATCCATAAAAAAATTCATACCCGAGAGAGATGAGAGATGGATATACACATGCACGCAAAACATGTAAAATATATATACACAATCGAGAAGTGACGTTCTAGAGAGTC
Source organism: Botrytis pseudocinerea (assembly GCA_019395245.1). Lineage (NCBI taxonomy): Eukaryota > Fungi > Ascomycota > Leotiomycetes > Helotiales > Sclerotiniaceae > Botrytis > Botrytis pseudocinerea. The sequence continues at coordinate 68,565 of JAHXJK010000061.1, read as the reverse complement.
TTTGAGAGCGTGGTATGAAACAATATGATCGAGTGTAAGAAGAGGAAAGATAGATAGATAGATAGATAGATACAATCCAAGAAAAAGTTTATTTCCGCACGCAAACTCACACTCACTCACTCACTCACTCACTGACTAACTAATACATGACGTGAAGGATGAGATCAGATTAGATTAGATCTCGGAAATATTTTTTTAATTTTCCATTTTTTTTTTAATTTTCAAGCGTTTTGGCATTTCGAAATGCTGATCTTGTATTCTCTTACAATTAAACAAACTAACACAACCGCTTGCGTGAGCCAAAAACTCAAGATGATATAAAATCCGTATGTACAGTGTGAATCTGCGGTATGTTTTTTTGTATCTCGCAATTGTTCATCTGATTCCTCGGGGTACGTATCTAAAATTTGGGGGGGTTTTGGAGAGGTGCGAGAGGATGGAGGAGGTATGATATTGATTACGATGTGGTGATATTAAGGAATCACAATTTTGTATTCGTATCGTGTTTGGATTACAGTTCGGAGTGTGAGTTTTATCTTGTAGGATAAGTTGATTGAGCATTTTTTTTCTAACGTGTTATTTTATTTCGTGTTGCTTGATTCTTATCGAAGTGTGTTGATCCTCTTATTTTGAGAGGAGGATGTGAGAGGGGGATTTGAGAGAACTAGATTCTATGAGATGATAGGAATTATGGAATGTCGAATGGGATTGAGATTTCAGACGTAGAAATATACTGGCGGGGGATATAAATAGTTATGGAAATGCTACTGTTCTATGCTAGTATACTTAGATTATACTTACTCTCAAGTCTGAGAAGCTGGGAATTCCTCATTTAAATGTGTGATGTGTGATGTGTAGAATAAAATGGAATGAATTTTTAAAGACTGCTTTTGGTCTTGACATGAAAGTGAATGAATGAATAAGATGTTTTTATGTGGAAAGGTTGGAAAGTAGAATTATAATGGTTGATATGAAGAAGTGATCGATGAAGATGGAAGATGAATAGGTAGAAGATTGAATAATGAGAGGAAATAAATGAACAGATTAACAAATTGAAATCTTAAATGTATTCGTAATAAGTAGTTGAACATAGGTATCAGAATCTATGAGTGCAAATCGAGCTTTATAGTAAAAAATCGTTTGTTGTAACTTTATATCTCATAATCGATAGACTCGAAAAGACTGGGGGTGTTTTTTGATAGTAGTTTGATAGTACGAATCCAGATTGACAGAGGGAATAGCCTATGAAGAGCATTATCAAAACCTGCTCCGTTGCTATCTGCAGATGGCGTATATGAAGATGTATTGAACGAATGTGGATAGGATATAGTTGATGGGTAGAAAAGCAATGAGTGCATGAAAACTTCAACTGATAGTTACTAGAATTTGGACCAAGATGGAGAGAATGCCTACATATCACTAGCCAGAGAGAATTCTTCTTACGCTTTCAATAAAGGCACCATACAGAAGGTAAATGATCTGAACTAGTCGTGACGATACCCATTGAGAGAACAGAAAAACTATACTTGATTCAACTCGCGGACGAATATCTCACATACCTCGACAGGAATGACTATGATCCCATACTCATGCTCCCCTCACACCGAGTAACCATCTAGCTCTACTGCAGAACGAAAGTGTCAAGAAGTATCTAGTTACTCGACCTCACTATCAGTTGAGATAATTGAATCAGTATCGGGTAAGGGTAGGGTACCCCTGAGATGAATCACCACGTTCCGCGAGATCCGAGGGGATCTACAGCCCTAGAAGAAAAATGCGGGGTGGATAGGAAGGTCTTTTGACGGGTGAGATACTAGATGTGAGAAAATGCCTAATAGTTCTTGAACGATTCCACTAGGAAAAGAAGTTTGTTTTTCGTGTTAATTCACAATCTGATGTGACCCTCGATTCGAACATTCCGTGCGTTGAGAGACGTTTTTCATGCCTGGACAATCTATCTGGCTTCTACAACTTGTAGATTTTCTCACTGTAGAATGTGGTAAGTAGATTGAGAGACGGGGTTACTTCACCGATGAAATAAAATACGATATATGCAATGTATGATATTAATCGATGGAAACGCTGATGATTGGGGAAAGGAAAGATTGGGGGAAAGTTGGGGAAATATTGGATGCAGCTGCACGTCTACTGTCTACCGATGAAACGATATTTTGGACCCCACACCCCCCAGGCTGAGTAATATTCTCCGAGCGTACGGAGTAAGTTTTGGGGCGGACGGCTCCTAGAGTATAGCTAGCCAAACTTATATTAAGACGATCTACCGATCCACCGCAGGAGCACAAAAAGGGTGAAACAGATATTCATCAGATCAAAACCGTTGGACGGCACCGCTTTGGGGGGGGGGGGGGGGGTCAATTGATTCGGATTGACGGGTAGAAGTTTTTGATGGAGTGTATGAGACTGTGGTGCGAGTGAGTGTGTGAACATAATTGAGAAGATGATTCTGATACAATGTATGTGTACAGCTGTATCTTCCTCATATTGTTTAGCACAATTCATCTGTACCGGTACCATGTATCCATTTTCATTTCCATAACCGAGTAGACAGTGAACCAAACTTTCGGAAACTGATGTGCCTTCCCTGATGACTCGGGTGTGTGTGTGTGTGCTGTGTGTGCTCGGTTTATTGGGTACAGACAGTAGTTTGATTGATTGATTGATTGATTGATTGATTGATTGATTGATTGATTGATTGATCCCTTGAAACTTTCGCCCTCCATAGTTGAACAGATGCTTTTAGTTTCATGCCATCTTCCAATTGGTAATTAGAATTTCAAACTCCACTGTATCGTGCGACGCTCACTTAGGTATAAAGCCCTTGATACTGCGAAATGATAAATTGCAACGTCACGATATATATTCTATCATACAACTACACACTCATCACCACCATCCATGTCTGGCCATTGGTATCACGTGACCCAACTGTGATTTTCCTTGATTAGAATCATTCTCTTCCGGAACTCGAGATGATGATCCGCCGGCGTGAATGGAAGAGAAAAGAATTGTATGCGCTATGCATATCTTCAGGATCATCCACGGCCATCTGAAATGGAAGGGCTGGTGATGATGGAAATCATGTCACACTTACACTTATTTTGCATGCCACTTTTAGCAAGCGAAACTTGGATGGTTGTTTCGAATGAGGTCTATATGGGGGAAGAAAATAATCTCTCATCATATCAGCCCAGATAGATGAATGAAAGATGCAAGTTTCGGTTTGTAGCGTAGAGTGGAACCGTATGGAAGTTTGATGACTTGGTGTCTACCTAGCTAGCTGGTATATATACCAACATGAGATATAGTTGCTGCTTCCGTAAGATGATCATCGGTGAAGGTACTCGGTAGGTCAGTAGAGACTTGGGTACGGGTAGTGGTCTTGAGAGATCTACAGTGAAGACAGCCTTCCGCTATCTACTATCTACTATCTACTATCTACTATCTACTATCTACGACCTGCGTACCTATCTATGAAGGGAAAACAAAAAGCATGCACGGTAAGTTGTGGTGATAAATATAGCTAACTAATGTCAAATGCTACTTATTAGGTAATCATTGATGGGCAAAAATAGATACTAAGCAAGAGCAGGGCACGCAGGACGAAATGATTGGAAATGGACTGGAGGTTAATCATCACTTCACCGTATTGTTATCAAGGCATTCTCAAAGTCTATTTGAAATCAACGAAAACTAGGGACTCGCAGATACCGGCTACCTCGATAGATGGATGTCTAGGCCAGTAGATACTTCGTAGCGACAGATAGATAGATATAAAGTTCTCATACCCATTGCTCCGTACAGACGGATGTGCAGAGGACGAGGGAGACAGAGGTAGAGTTGGATGGCGGGATCATTAGAAGCGATGGTACTTGTCATCTTGTACAATCAGACTTCTCTTGAGACATGAATAACATCATGGTCCTGTGTGAAGTGAAGGTGGAGTGAAGGGTGAAGAGTGAAGAGTGAAGAGTAAAGTTAAAGCAACGTACAAGTAGATATCTCTCATCGCAAAAGCAGCATCAGTCGTAGGCTGGAGCTAAGATCATTTGTGGGTTAGTCGACGCAACGCTTGGATATGATTGGCTCTCCTCCGACCTTTCCACTTTTTCCTCTCTTCTCTATCGAACCTTACCTCTCCGTCTCCCCCCTCTCCAACTTATCCTTACTCTTCCCATTCTACCACTTTTATATTTCACTCTTCACTCTGCACTCTGCACTCTGCACCTCCACCCTTCGCCTTCACTCTTCACATTCTTCCGTGACCATTCGGACGAGTACGGGGGATCCAGTATCATCTGATTCGAAACCAACGCATATATCTCTTTAATATCTTTACTTTTCGCGTCCTCCCCGAGGTATCCTGCTGCTTCTTGCTTTTGTATTAATCTTCACTCTGCACTCCCTATTTTTGTGGCGAATCCTGGTCCGTCCCATTCTCTCACCCCCCTCCCAAGCCTTCTTCCAGCTCCGACCATTCCACTTGCACGTCCCCGAAAGAGAGAGAGGAAAGAAACATTAGAGAGCAAGCACTCTTGGTACGGGACCTGGAAAACGCACCTTCCTCTCGCGAGGTAATTTACATCACGCCCCTGCGTATTTTGGAGTCTCTTGTTATTTGCAACACACCCCCCAAAAACCCACCTTGGAAACTTTATACAAATTACAACCACACTCTGCAACCCATAAATCACCACCACTACCGCCCCATTTCGATTAATTGAAAAGCCTCGTCTGCGGTATCAACATCAGTTACCTTGAATTATCGTATGGTGAATCTCTCCACTTGCGCAAGCACATCCCAACACCAGAGCTTTTTCAATCCACGAGGAAACCCTCTTCGACAACCTGCAGACGCTATTGCTTCTCGCTTTCTCGCATCAAACAAGCCCCCGGAGTTTATCGCATTTGGCTTCCACTAAAAAGGTCCCCCCCCCCAGACACAGACACAGATACCTCAGTTACACCAAAATCACACCTTCCAACCCATTCAATCTACATCAAACTGGCGCGCCACGTACAGTTACAATAATACACAGGTGGGAGTATCCAAAACGACAGTTTTCGGTTTCGTTCAATTCACACCGTGCTGCCGTGCGACATTTCGCTCTACAACCGCTTCGCGTCAGAGAGCTGTGGCTGACGGACGGTTTTTCTTCTTCTACACGAGTGTTGGATTGTGAAATTCACGCTCACCTTCACCTATCACTACTCGGTCGCGTTCAGAGTCTGCGACGATGAATAACGTCAATATGTCCGGTATGCCCAATATGGGTGGCCCAGTCGGGACTGGTATTCCCATGATGAATAATGGGGTACCCGGCGGAGCTGCTCGACACCCTACGATGAAAGATAACGTCACCTTTAGCCCCCGATCGCAGCTCAACACCTACATTTACGAATACTTTCTCAAGAGTGGCATGTTTGATTGCGCCAGAACAATGCTGAATGAACAAATTAACGTCCAGAAAGATAGCCCTAGTCGGGGCGACGCGGAAGATGGAGATGATTCTAAAGATGATATCGATTCAAAGAGACCCAATGACCTTCCTCTACCAAACCTTCCCAAGGAATCTCCCGAGAGTGGCTGTTTTCTTTACGAATGGTTTTGCCTTTTCTGGGAAATGTTCAATGCTCAGCGAGCCAGTGGAGATCCATCACGTAACGTTCTTTCCTATGTCACTCATACACAGGTATTTCAACCATGGGGAGGGTCACGAAAAGCAATAACTAAAATTGTGTATAGCAAACGCGCCAAAAGGTAGAGCAGCAGCAAGCTTCGCTTCGTGCTCTGAATCCAAATGGAATGCATCCTGGTGCACCTTATGGCCGTATGAACCCAGCCATCATGCAAAATGAAATTGCACGACAAGCAATCATGAATGGCGGTAGAGGCAAACCGTGAGTAGCCACCTTTGCTTGACATACCAATGCTAATTGATCACTGCCACAGCACCCCACAGCAGATGCAGCAGATGCAGCAAATGCAACAGATGCAAAAACAACAAGCAATGCAGAGAGAACCTTCGGACGGTAACCATCCACAACGAGCTCAATCGCCAGGAGGATCTGCCGAGAACGCTCCATCTCCATCCAAGCGACCACGAATTGAAGGACCTGGATTTAATCAACAAGGTAGCATGGGACCTAATGGAAGAGGACAAACTACTGGAATTCCAGGCCAACAGGTGGGAGAAAACGCCCCCGGCAATACTGCTCAAGCAGCTCATTTGCCACTTTCAAATGGTATCGATTCAAATCTGACAGCTCAGCAGTTCCAAGGGTTCCCCGGTCAAAATCCACAGAAGAATCTTCAAGCATATCAAGCTGGTTTGTCACATCAGCAACAGAAGCAAATGCCTGGCGCAGCTGCTGGAGGCCCCCCCAATCAAGGATCGCCCATGATGACGCAAGGTGCTGATGTTAATGCAATGACTACTTATGGTTACGGCGCAGGTGAAATGGGCCAAAACGGTGTAAGAGGTGCTCCAGGTGGCCAGCAGAGTGGCCAACAAGGTAACCATGCTTTGCAAGACTACCAGATGCAGTTGATGTTGCTTGAGCAACAAAATAAGAAGAGACTAATGATGGCACGCCAAGAACAGGGTGCTGCTGAGGGCCAAGGAGGTCCCGGAGGGCCTGGCATGGGGCCTAATGGACCAAATTTCCCACAAGGAACCTCACCACAAAGTGGTCCTCGATCAGTAAACTCGCCAAACCCAAGCGAGCAGCAGATGAAGCGGGGAACGCCGCACATGAACAACCCAGGCATTCCATCTCCTCTGCCCGAAGGCCAAAATAGAGGATCGCCAGGCGCAATGAACTTCAACATGGGACAGCCTGGGCAAATGGATGCAGGCATGAACCCACAATTCTACAAGATGAACGATATGAATGGTAATATGATGCCAAACGGCATGCGACCCCCTAGTTCCCACCCAGGATTCCCACAAGGAATGTCGCAGCAGCAAATGATGATGGCACGACAGCAAGCAGGCAATTGGCAAAATGGTCCAAACGGCGGTGCCCCCATGGTTGCCAATCCTTCCCAAGGACCTCCACAAGCTATGGGCACACCTCAACAACGAAACATGCCTCCACCAGCAGCTCCTGCCAATGCTGGCGCGAACGGACGAACACAGCCATCGTCCCCTCAAGGTAGCACTGCTGCACCTCCAACACCCCAGCAATCGAATAAGGCAAACCCCAAGAAGAAGAATGAGACCAAGGAAACAAAAACAAAGGTAAATTTCTTAGCGTTTAATGGATTTTTTGGTAGAAATGTTGACATTGATAACAGCGGGCTACAAAGAAAGGATCCGCCGCAAACCTCAACGCTGGTGCTACACCCTCCGCCGATCCCACCCAAGAGGCCGCTACCCCCACCCCAGCGACCCCGATCACCCCGATTCACGCGAAAAATTTCGGCAATGGTCCAAATCCAAACGGTGCTGTTCAACCCGTCAATGGACAACCTATGGCGACTGCTCCAAACGTTGGAGTTGCCTCGTCGCAGCCTGATCCTTTGAATGCATTCCCAATGAATGATCAACCGGTATGTCTATCATATGCAATTTCTTCCGGGTTTCACTAACAAATAATAGTTTGATATGCTTGAGTTCAACAATCCCATGAATGGAAATTCGGATGTTCTGACGGACTTCGACTTTGATTCATTCTTGAATGATTCCACTGGTGGTGCTGATGACAACTACAACTTTGATCCTTATCTAGGAGAAAATGAAATATCCGAGACTGTTTGAAGCAATTCAGGTGCATAGGGTCAATTTTCCGGCGTTTTCGAGCATACTTTGGCGTTTATCGGATCATACCACTTCGAGCTTTCCTGGCGCATGGACTCTCAAATGTGAAAAAGAATCTGAACTTCAGAAAGGATTAGAAAGGGGTGGTGGTTGTTGCAAGTGTTTAAAAAAAACTCCTTTTACATAAGACCATGACACAATCGTGTGATGTTGGATAGGAATCAATGGAGGGAAGTGGTTTTCATATTGTGTTTACGCTATTATACTTTTGATCAGTCAAAGGACGTACTTAATTATTTGCCTCATGTTATGACTTATACTCGGCATACTTATACTGGGCAAAGTTATGAGATGGGAACTGGCGTTACTTTGTTTAAATGATTAGTCGATCTTGTTTATTATCCACCATATTTCTTTTGTGTTGGAAGGGATATTGGGATCTCTTGGGGAAAGGGAGGAATCCTGTGTATTTATCATTGATGGGTCCAGTTCTCTCTCTCGTTTATTACAGGGCGGGTTTTATCACTAGGAGACTCGAGAAGAAGTTTGTTTATTTTCCAAAGCAAATTTGGAGCAAGATTATTAACACATTTGTTTTTCAATGACTGAGTGTTCTCTAATAGAGTGAATGTATTGTGTATGAAGATGAAAGAGGGTATTAACGCAATTTGATCAAGGGTAGCTTTAAGGGGCTCGGTAATGCAAAGGGTGTCGATTGATCGTCTAGGTGCAGCATGGATTATATTGGAGGAGTGGGGACGGTGGGTGAGTGGTATGCATGCAGTATAGTGCAGATTTTTTTAATGATTTTTGTCCACCCTTTTTTATATTCGTTGTAAACACTTGTTTGGTTGGAGATGGGTTTGGGATTATTAAGCGCATTGCATGGTAGATTTTAGGGTGAGGAGATGGAAGAATGGAGGGATGATGGGGATCGGATGGGTTGGGGAGTTGAGGAGTTGGGAGTTGTTGTTTATGATTTGTGGTTTGGTGTGGTGATGGACAATAGATAGAGAGGGGAGAGGGAGATTATAGATGTAAAGGAATATATTGGATCTGGGACTTGGGGTTTGGGATGAAAGTTGGGGGTTAGTTATGGGAGAATGGATGGAGGAGTGGATGGAAATGTTTGGATGAGAATGGGGATGGATTTGTATTTTTGTTCTCGTCTAGAGGTGTGCCGAGTGATAGAGGTGGGGATAGGGGTAGGGATTTTGTTGTTTGAATTGGAATTGGAATTGGATTGTACTGTGTATTTTCACGCGGGGACTTTGTGTATGATGAGATGGGGTGGGATGGGGTTGTAGGGTTCTGAGAGGGGTGGCGAAACGGTTGGTGGAAGGTCGAAATCTAGGATGGAACGTTAGGAGGGCGTAGTGGTGTTTGCGAGACTGGAGGGAAGGGGAAAGGGGGAGATTTGAAGATTGAGAAGAAAGGCAAAGGGAGGCAATAGCTTGAAGATATCTGGAATACGGAAGGGGTGTGATGTTATGGAGATAACATTTTAGGGGGGGAGAGATTTCAGGAATATGAAAAAGCTGGAATTTGCGCGCATTTTGTACGGTTATGTGACATTGACTTTGAATGCCGGCTCCTGCTCTATTCTCTCTGGCATGTCTCCGAAATTTCGTCTTTGAATCGCGTGTTTGGGGTTCAGTGGAGGAAGGGGAGGGTAAAGTATTTATATGAGATTTTGGGGCGGGGCTACTAGAATTATAGTTGGAGGGAGGGGAGTTGGAGTTTGGATGGAGGAGCAAGGTGGTATATGTATTTAGGAGGTAGGAGTTGGTGGGATGGGATGGGAATGTTTGGTTCTTATTAATGGGATAATAGGAAAGGGAACTTTGATTTCGAGTCTGAGAAAGTTGATGTTGGCCACTGTATGAATCAATAAAATTTGATTATGCTACTCACAATCGCATCGGTAAAGCAAGTAGAGCTTGAGGAAAGGTGCTAGCTACCATTTCCCATCTGTCGTATTAACAAGAATTGTGGCATGCATATTCCAACTACAGCAGTATTCTAAGTATGTATTCCCTCGTATTGAAATGGTTCCCCTCAAAACACCTTCAACATTTCCCAAACAGCAGAAACTCACATCTCCATTTTCAACACAAGATTCCCCGCTAATCACGTGTTCAAGCTACAAGCTTACTAATCGTCATCATAGCCAAAAACTCCTCAGCAGGTGGTATCAAAGAATATTCAAGCTCGGCATCAATTCTTCCTCTGCAAACACATTCCCACCCATCTCAACAACTACTCTTCGCAACGGGAACAACGTCAAAAGAATTTCCACAATTCACCTCTAACCATCTAAAACTTCCACAAAATGGCACCAAAAGCCCAACGTGTAGTTGTCGAGCGCTCCGGCCGTCGCGCCGCTCAACCAAAAGGTTATTTCGCAAGCACATATACTGCATTGACTGCGCCGGAGAACGCGAGCGTGGTGAGAAGCATTGGAGTTTTTGGCATTGCGGTTGCGTTTTTCTCGAGCAGTTGGAGCGAGTATCTTTTGCCTCCGTGAGTACTTTTTTTCTTGGGATGGCGATGGCGATTGGACTGGGCTAATGATTGTGGTGTAGTTTGTAAAGAATGATGGGCGAAAAATGGGGCTGAAATGTCGATGTACGGAATGATGAGGGAGGGGATACCTTTAATGACGACAATGTGTACAATGGATTGGGTCGCAGATCAATATACGGCAGTGGGAGAAAGTGTATGATAGGATGCATGATGCATGGGCGGATATGAAAACGATGATATATGATATGATATCGCGAGGACGACTCAGAAAACTCGGAATGTGTATGTATACATCGGGATGGAATATGAGGCATGGATACTTATTGATGAATGGATCTCTACTTCCTACACATATCAATTTTGGATGTTGCGGTGCGGTTGTGATTTGTAACTGGATTTCTTGTGAGATTTGCTCTTGTGGCTGTGGTTTGGTTGGGAGTGGGTTGGTTCTGTTTATTTGTTTTTATGAGGATAGGAAAGGGTGGGAGTGGTGACGCAAATTGAAAGTCTGTGGATGGGGTAAGTAATGCTGAGAGTCTGAAATTGGTTTATATTGGGATTGAATGCAGCTGAGGCATGAAAGCAAGTGCTTTTGTTAAGCTCGAGTCTGGGAATTGCAGATAACTCTTGTGATATAATCAGAAGAGCATTCGATTACCTCACATATTGTATCTTCAGTGGTCCTCTCATTTATTTACACGCTGTCTATCATCTATCTTCTATCCATGAATTTGGATCACAAGAATAAATCAAAAAGTCCGTCGTGGAAACGTTCATGAGTGAGTTAGTTCTTAGACCTGGCCCAAGGCTAGTCACAGTCACAGTTGATACTTTAATTCCACATTATTTAAAGCATTAAAATCCAGTACTTCTCCCGCCAACCCATCCGAGAGACTCTGCACGACTCTTTCCTTTCCTATCTAATAGGTCAGCTAGCCGTCAAGCTGTGGAAGACAAATTCTGCAAGGTACATACATGAAAACCCAATATCTAAAGCTACAAAATCCTTTTCGACCATCCCAGCTATTCTACATATCTCATTACATCTCGCTGTACTTTACCACCAAGCTCAAGCGAAGTAAGTATCTATTCAAATATATCTTTAATAACTTACTTGTCTCTCCAAAATCCCATCCAATATCTTCTCACCCATGCACTTTCACCAACCAATCCACATTGTCATCACCACAACCAAACACACACCAGCCAAATCTAATCTAATCTAATATACTCCTCTAACCCTCCAAACCCATCCTATATTTCTAGAATCCAACCAACACCTCCAATCAACAAGCGTACAACGAAAAGTGAAATTCAATTACTGATTGCATATACTAGTTAGTAATACACTATATTATATGGCTTATCAGAAATATAGATGAGGAGGGTTGATTGATTGATAGGATGGCTATTGATGGGATGATTATTGATAGGATAGTTGTTTATAGGATAGTTGTTGATAGAATAGTTATTGATAGGATAGTTATTGATAGGATAGTTATTGATAGGATAGTTATTGATAGGATAGTTATTGATAGGATAGTTATTGATAGGATAGTTATTAATAGAATAGAATAGAAATGAAATGAAAGTAAATAATCTTATAATACCTAGACACCTACCTACCCACCCACCCAGCCCAACAAGATTTCTCATTTATAAAATCAAGATAACTATAGATAGATATAATAGTTAGAAAATATACCACTACGTCATATAACTATCTATCTAATACCTACTACCTCTATATATGTCCAAATCCAAATCCAAATCCAAATCCAAATCCAAATCCAAATCCAAATCCAAATCCAAATCCAAATCCAAATCCAAATCCAAATCCAAATCCAAATCCAAATCCAAATCCAAATCCAAATCCAAATCCAAATCCAATTCCAATTCCAATTCCAATTCCAATTTACACCCACCTCACAACAACTATCTATCTATCTATTCATCTATCTATTTACCAACTTATTAATCCAATCCAATCCAATCCAATCCAATCCAATCCAATCCCATTCGCATCCATTCCACTCCATTCCTCTTCCATTTCCTTCCCTTCCCTCCTACCCAATCCTCAAGTTCCGCTTTACAAAATAATATTAACATACACACACATACACACACACCACACCACATTACAGATGTTATTCTATATACCTCCTTTCCCCTCCTCTCCCCTCTTAATCGAATCAACCAATCAATCCTATATATAAACTTGACTATATATACTTTATTCTTTCGCATCCATGTATCCTCACATCCCTTTTCTTTATACAAGATAACTTAAATAGGTAAATATGTGCTCTTATGACGTTTTCGAACATTTACATATCCATCACTTTTACTTTTCGTTTCATGCACTCATTCAAATTCAAATTCACCCACTTAAGCCCATGCCCAAAGTGGTCTCCAATCCAAATACAAGCAAACATAGCTGGAGCTTTCCGATTGAAATTTTCACTCGTTTCATTTCATTTCATTCCACTTCAATTCGCTACATAAATCTCATTCTCCATACCTTTCATATTTCATCTCCTTCCTCCCCACTCTACACTCATCTCTTTCAACCCTCTAAACTCAAAAATTTGGATAATGCAACCTTTTCAAAAGGCAAATCATCAATCCTACCATCCTACCATGCCATTGATTTATTCTCCCTCCATCAACCCATCCATATCTGTCTCCCTTTCAAACAACCTTCCTCAACTATCGAGAGGGTATGTGTGACGCCGATGTGTGTTGTAAAGAAAAAAAAAGGAAAGGTAGTTGATGTTACTTTGTTTCTCCAATCCATTCAGCCGACCCAATCAACCTATCCTCGCCAAACTCATCCATTCCATTCTTTCGATCCATCCCCAACCCGACCTGAATTCCCTTCCATTTCCCTGTCAAAGCGACCCATATCCCACCACCCAATTCCCACCATATGCACACCACACCAGAATTAGAACGGGGTATATTATATAGATATCTGAAATTGTATGCATCTTTCGACGTTCCGGCAGATATTATTGGTATCGAGCCAGCAACGAAGAATTGTTCGAAAAAATTAGATAAAAAGAAGAAATGTGAAGTGAAGTAAAGTAGTGAAAAGGAAATAGATTCGATGTGCTTCCTTGTGTTTGTCCATCAGTCGTAATTAATCGAATGCGTGCAAACATCTCAATCATCATCGTTCGTGCAGCCTTCCAAGTACCATCTTAAGCAGTTTGTGGTTCTGGAACATCGATATCTGGCGAGTAGGTATTACTTATGCCCGTACCATCCGGTACATGACTCGTCCTTGTATCTGCACTCTCTCGTTTCGAAACCCCAGAAACGCCACTATCACCCTCGTCACGATCGAAGATGATACCATGTATATTGAGACCATGCTTGTCGCTTGCCGGAGTCTTCAATGTCTCCTCTTCGACTTTTTCATCAAGGTTCATAAGTGCTGGAGGACGGTGTCGCATTTGTCGGGCTTTTGCAAGAGAAATAGTCTTTTGTTGATAAGTTGTGGTTATAGGTTTGGAATCGTCCCGATCAATGGTAGCTTTCATTAGTGCGGCCATCCATAATCTACCCTGTTTGATATTTGGCACTGCGAAGTAGTGCACAGTAGGTTTGGTGAAGTTGACAGCTCTAGAAAGACCAGCTCGTGGTGGTACGAGTTTGAAAATGAACATAGAATCACCGCCACTTTTGCTTAATGTGGATTCTGGTTCGGCATCTGCCTCCGCTGATGCAATAGTTCCTTGTGCATTAATTGGGCTTGTAGGGCTGTTCGTTGCACCGGTGAGAGTGGCATGAAGGCCAGTAAGGCGATCAGTGTCAGCTGGCAAGACTCGATGGAATGAAATATCGATCAATCCTTTCTCTTGATCATCAGTCTCCGAGTAGTAATATGACAGCCGGCGGCCCTTCAAAACAAAAAGTCTAGGTTTCCATGTTGTCATAAGATTTGAACTTTTCTTTTTCATCCATCCACTGTAATCTGCACCAACCATCTGCTCTTGAGGCGTTTTCTTTTCGAGCCCCCGCGTGTAGGCACTAGTTTCCTTCTTGGACTTCTTTCTCGATGCCTTTGGATTAATCATGGCCGTTTTATCATCTGCAGGATCAAGTTCGAAGCTTGGGCCAGCTGAAGGTGTGCTCGAACCAGTTCTCGAAGGAGATTGAAGTGGGGACTCTTTTGTTGAGGATGATACCGTTTCGGTTGGTGAAGTGATACGAGATTTCTCACGGCCGGTGACAGCATCAGATATTGCACGCATGCTGAAATGGCTAGAGGACCCTGTTGGTTTAACAGGTAACAACCGATCGTTAGGGTAATTTTGCTGGAGACTTGGCGATTTGGGCGATACTATGCTATCCATAGATCTTTCTGGCTGAAGTCTGGTAACGAGTGGGAAATCGTCCTTCGGTGGTGGTACTGGTCGAGGAGGTGAATTGACGGAACTTTCTGAAGGGGTTCTTCGACGGCCGTTGACAGATAAGCCGTAATATTTTTGTGCTGCTGTGGGTGGTGTCGTCTCTCTTACTATATCGGCACTACCAAATCTGGAATGTCTCGAATTTGTTGTTGCAGTCCTTATTCTTTGCTCATCAGTGTAACTAGAATTTCTAGAGTGTCCCCCTGTGCTACCTCTCTTACGTAGCACGTTTCTTTGCCGACCCTCCAATTCACCACCCGAGAAATATCCTCGATCAGTATCTAAATTAGTCGGGGGGGCTATAATTTCAGATGGCTGATCAGCAGATCCCTTGGTGGTAATTTCCGTGAGACCAGCCGACGATAACGGGCGATTCGAAGATAAAGGTCGTTGGGATATGGCGGATGTCGCATCACCAAGTGACCAATCTTTGTTAAATGAGGCTTGTTTCCGGTGTGAAGATACACCTTGGGATTTATCTGCTGCAATTGCACTCACTAGTGAATGAGTGGTACTGAATTCACCAACAGAACTTTGTCTAGAATGATGTAAATCCCTGATTGATGCAGCAGAAGGTCTCTTTTCCCCTGGAACTCTTGGGCTGCCCTGCGGAGTTTTGGGAGATATTGGTGATGAGGTTGTGATAGAGTCGTTTCTTTGGGCACGCTGATGAGATTGCCGAATATTATTTGATGACGACCCAGGTCGGTTACTCAAGCTGAGGTTTCTTGGTAGCATTGTGGATGAAGCACCACTACGAACGCGGCGGCCGCCATCCTCAGAGCCAATTTCACTACCAGCATATGTACCAGTGTTCCTTCTTGTTGGAGTTTCACCATTTACTTCGTCTTGGAGGGCTTTAATTTTTTGCCATGTTTTGAGTCTTCGCCCAACAGAACCCAATTCAAATTCCTTCAAGAAAACCGATGTTTGGTCCATGCCCAAGAGGACATCCCCTGAGATTTCTTGATCTCGAAACACTTCACAGTGCTTCTTATCAACTCCTACGGTAAACAAGTATTCTGCGACTTGCTCGGATGACCATATATTGACCTCTTCGAGAGTGTGCATGTCTTCCTCTTCTTCGTCCGTTTCCTCGCCATTGATATATGACATTCTTGCATCATTGTGATGGCTACTATATTCGCTTCCTGAATCATTGATCGATTTCGGCACAGAACCAACGATATGGTTCATATCTGTTATATGCTCGTCAATCACACTTAGAGTTTCGTTCATGACTGGACTATCCTGACCGTGGGCATGAGATTTCGCAGCCGAGCTCGCACTCACTGCACTCAGTGGTGATAATATTTTTGGGGTAACGTTTGTTGGAGATTCAATTGAGGTTGGAGATGAAGACAATCGATCTGTAGAGAGAATATCCGGAAGATCTCCTGAGGTCTCGGGCAGAGCTGTCGTCTCGCCAGAAGGACTCTGCGCAATCGTCTGGAGAGGCTTTTGAAGGGATGGTTGAGGCAGCGGATTTTGCAGAACCCCGAGTTGAGACATCGAAAGTGTCGAAAGATTTGGATGGGAAGGGTTTCCGCGAGGAGCTAATCGGGTATAGACTTTTGATGATATATCAGTTTCGATACCCAATGCGACATCAATTCCTTTGTGGGAAGCTTACCTTCTGGGAATAAACCACTCGATCCGTTTACTAAACTCCTTCCAAGGTACCATCCATCCCCAAATTCATCATCTCTCTCGATTAATTCGACCCGATCTCCTTTTGACAAGCTAAGCTCATCAGAACTGCGCGCAGAAAAATCATCTAATTTCACCATTAGTGGCAGAACTCCCTTACATGACCATTTATTGGAGCAATTTTGTATCCGAATTCCATATCCACCATGCTTCCATTCCCCATGATAACCAAGGGAGATAGATATAACTTACGGATTACAATCAAAGTTGAACCAGGCTCTGGTCGCATTGCATCTGGTCGGTGATTCGACTCCATTGTCCTGGGGGGTTCCATCTTGTTCAATTCTATCTATCCTGCTCTTTAAATATTTTCTCGTCCTCCCAAGGGTCCCTTACTATTTACAAAACCACCATCGGAACTTTCTTGTGCTTTTGGATCGTTTGAGATGATATATGCTTATTGAAACCCGATAGTAGTCGCAGAGTGATGGTTGGAAGATTGACGGTTGGTTGACTCGAATTTTAGTTGCAGAGGTGTGTTTTCGGGTTGCATTAACGACAACAAAAGTGAATTCGTTGTCGCAACATGAGTAGCAGGTATAGTATAACCAGTGATAGGCCTAGTCAGCTGGATGTTCGGTGCACCACAGTGTGCAAAGCCCAGGAATGGATAGAGGATAAAGTCCCGATAAAGTGGATTGGAAGCGTCTTTGAATCAGGGGGACATGATTGAGTCGTGCAATATAAAATAGAAATTGAGGTGATAGATGAGTGGATGAGTGGATGGGTGGGTGAGTGGGTGAATGTTATCTGGAGTGAGGTCGGGTAAGGAGTGAGGGAGGGAGGGAGGGAGAGTAAAGAGAAGTGTGATAATGATAATAAAAATAATGGAGAATTGAGTGGTGGTGGTGGTGGTGGTGGTGGTGGTAGTGGCAGTGGCAGTGGTAGTGGGAGGGGAGGGGGTTGAAAGTTGAGATTTGAGATCTGAGATTTGAGAGTTGTCGGCGTATCGCAATGCAAAGGGTACCTGGTAATGTATATACTTCGTAAGGTATGTACCTGCCTACTAGTTACGTATATAATTTATATATATATATATATATGCAGGGCCTATATAATATCAAATTTCTATATGGTTTTTTTTAGTTTAACAAGTGGAGTGTGATTTAAGTGAGTTTTTTATATTAGATTTGTTGAAATTTTGGTCTGTGAGGTTCAGTGAAGTCTAAAAAAAGTAAAAATAAAAATAAAAGAAAAGTATGGGTAATTGGCTCGCCGGTTGCTTTCAGCTCCAGTCGCCCGTCTCGCCCCAGGGCAGTTTCTCAGCATCGGACCACCAGCGAGTGGACTGTGAATAAGGGACGAGGGACGACTAGGGGCTGGGTAGATGGGTACGTAAAGGCAAGTGAAGCGCTCACTGCTTTGGGAAAGTGGGCGACAGTGTTACATACTCCATACATCCTCCCCAGTGCAAGGTATCTAGGAGCTTGGGGAGGATACACGGAGTGCCGCTACGGAGCAGTCATGCATGGTTGGAGAAAAGAGCTGGCTTAGCCTTCCCTTGGTTGCACATCATACATATCGTACACTGCTTGACGACCGTCCGAGGATCCAATTGGCGGACGCGTGTTGGGTTTCCA
This sequence comes from Botrytis pseudocinerea, assembly GCA_019395245.1. NCBI lineage: Eukaryota > Fungi > Ascomycota > Leotiomycetes > Helotiales > Sclerotiniaceae > Botrytis > Botrytis pseudocinerea. The sequence goes on along the minus strand of JAHXJK010000061.1, from coordinate 50,550 downwards.
TCCTAGGTTTGCTTTTTGGAATTCCCTCCCTGGCATGTACTCTGTCTGGACTCTGGACTGCACCGGACTGGAGTCTGTACGGTGAACACACTTCACATCGATGTATCGACCTCCCTATTACGTACCTAGTATGCATCTTGATTTGCGTCTTGATTTGCAGAAGTCAAAGTCAAAGTCAAGGCCAAAGCCACAGCCAAAGCCAAAGCTAAAGCCAAGGTAAGCTGTTGTACAGTTGATGATAACCCTTGCCCCAAATCTTGCCGCGCACAGCAACCAACCAGAGATCTACGACTGCTTCCATCAGCTCCATCCCCAGTCTTTTCGCAATCCTTGGAGGGGAATTGGGATCCCACTTCCCGGTAGTCTACTCATTGCATTGCCACCAGCATCCGAACTTTTCTTTCGCAAGTTGTGATAATGGCACCACGTGGATGTCAAATACTTCATGTTCTTGCGCTTCTCGGCATTGGTCGTGGTGTGCTTTCCCTGTGCCCCCAATATATCTGGAAAGGGCCACGGCCACATGACCAGACAACTTCTGACAGCCTTTGCAGTTGTCGCACCTTGGATGCCACATAAGATCATGCCAATTATGCATGCAAGAGCGTGCGGCACTGCTACCTGAAGAGACACATTCTACACGTCAAGTCCCTCAACTAATAAGCAACGGAGACAAGCCAGGAAGAGGTGAGCACGTTATGTTTGCGATAGATGCATGCTCTTATTATATACTCTGTGTAAAGTGTGTAAAGTCTGTAAAGTCTGTGGAGTCTGTCAAGTCTGTAAAGTCTGTTTGTAACCCCTCATTCATTCCCCCCTCAACCCCTCACCCACTGAACTCATCATGGCTTGAATATTGACACTTTTGCAAGACGGATGGCGAGGTATATTGCTGTGGAAATGATTCCTGTGTAGGCGTTCTGTCCATCGGCCATTCATTTCGTCTGTCCTTCCAGGTATTCACACCATCTACATAGCACACCTAAATACGGGATAATGCACTATCAGAAAGCCATCTTCTCACCAACCTGTGTCAATATATACGAGTGAAAACATTGTGTCCTATTTGCCGCATTCCGAGCCTCTAACTGTGACAAGAGATGCATCTCGTTTTCATTGGTTATTATCGATTTCTGGAAGAAACCATCCATTCACCAGTTGAGGGTGTTTGTTATCGGTCCCTACTTCCGTCCCTCCTTCTCCATCGATACTGAACCTCATCAAACACCCATTCATCTATCTCGACCCTGTCCTCCTCTTGAGTAATTGTCTCTTTCACACCACAACAAAATTTGATAAGCAACATCTGCAATCTACATTGAATTCTGTTGTCATACTTCCTGTTAAAATTTCACTCCTCCATATAGTAAAATAAATAAAGCAAATATCACATGTTCCTTGACGCTATCCTTGTGCAGTACATCTCATCTCACATACGGTAGTATGGTATGAGACAGGGCTCGATTCCTTTTTCTTTTTCTACAAAACGAACTTCTCACGATCTGGAACAGAGGGCGTGGACGTGGGTGAAGGCAAAAGGCGAGAGATTGAGCAGAAAGCATTCGATACGCCTTTGTACACGAAAGGTCTCTAATGCTTTTCAAGTCGACCTTGAATTGTTATCAACGCGGATTCAATGAATTCTCGACAACGTCCAACTTAAGACATGCGCCGACCGCCCGATAAAGAGGGCAATTCTGCCATGACCGAACGAGATGTTGTCTCCTCTAATGCCACATTAAACGCCTTTTTGGGCGGGTCCCGACAAAAATCTTGGATGATCGCAGGAGGGGCACCAGTTCGACCGACTCCACGACGTCCTAGCATCACTAAACCGTCAGATCAGCCCAATGCGAATAATCCTCAAAGGTATGCCATGTCTGATTTCCTGACTGAAAACCACCTACTCGAGCACGAACGTATTATATCGAGTGACTGGCGCAAAGGGCTACTGATCCATCCATAGATATGGACAGGTATCCATGGACAGGTATCTATGGACAGGTATCCCGTGGGCTTCAGACTTGGAAGTTCGCATCATTGCTGTGGGCTAGGTATCCTGGTCCCATTCCCCGATGATGTTTGCGACCATTGAATGCCTGCTTGTATCAGGCACACATCACAAGCAAAACTCCATTCAATGACTTGAGGCTAATTACAGTAATCTTAGAACTTCGAACACTACTCTGCTTTCGCCAGTGACGAGCGACGAATCGTCGAGTCCCGGACTGGCGCAAAATTCTGTGCCTCTTCAAAATACACACACCGCCTCCTTGTCCGGCACGCAGGGTTCTTCGAGAGTGAATGCCACAATCGCAACAAGTCAAGCTCTGCAAGAAGCATGTATTACGCCTTCAAATCCCGATATTGTACAGCCTCGAGTTCTCCCTGACGCAGCGAGAGGCGAACCCGACGAACCTTGCACAGTGACAATATCTTCTGCAAGGCCTCCTCTATCGGAAGAAATCTCTCAGCTGCAGACCTCAGCTAACATCACTTCAACTGGAAACTCACCCAAGGATTCACTGCACAAGTCCTCTTCAGATCCAAATACAAGAAGTAGGGTACCATCTGTTACCACAAGAAATTCGGAAATATTACCAGCAATCCAGGGTCAAGCGGATCAGACAATGCTTTCTCATACCCAGCGTCCTCAGCGGCGGCCATCATTTCGCCCTACCATGCCTTCTTTGAAGCCCCGTGCTGAAATGGTAAAGAAGTATATCGAACAATATGGGGGTATGGCCAGCTTAAATTCTGCGCTTGAAAAGCCAAGGTTCAGTCTGATGGAAACTGCCTGCAAGTCTGATGATGTCCATTATGTTGCAACACATCAGTTGTTTTGTGTGTGGGATACCAGTCGTAAGGATATTACAGGTATAACTGAGCTTCCAGACTCAGTGACTTTAAGTCATGCGTTTCGGATACTTGGTCAGCTGATACGAGACAATGAAGGCATGGCACCAAATCATCTTAGATGGTTTGCCAATTTTCCAAGTCCATTTGCTGACTTGATGAAAAACTCCGAACCATATCGGCGAATCGTTCAAGAAGTCGGCACATTTCTCTCAAAGTTGGTTTCTAATTGGTCGGAACTAACGAGAATGTGTGCTAGCAGAGGCCACCCGCCGCTAGTTGATGAACTGATTAATGAGCTAGGGTTATTATCACCGACTTTACAGAATATTGTATTCACTGCGACCAGGCGCAACCTTAATATAGTGGATGATGAATATGGTAATGAAATGGAGAAAGTGTTTGAGCAAGATAAAACAGGACACAGAGAACTTGCTGCTCGATATAATACTTCTCGACCACCCTCGGAAAAGGAGATTCAAGAGAGAACTAAAACCATAGTGCAAAGGTATATGGTGATATCTTTGAAATCACGCCAGAAGATGTTGACAAATATGGCTCCGCAACCTTCAACAACAGCACCAGCGACTCCCTCGAGCACCGGCCAGATCCCAAGGATTCCAAGTGGACCGTACCCTTCAATAGGTTCGAGTTTTAATTCCAACCAGAATAATCCTCAGCAAAATCATGTTCAGAATCGTCAAACTGGTCAAACTTTGAGTCAAATACGAACCTCGTTTACTAGACCTTCATCACCTTTAATTATAGCAAGTGCGAGCAGTATTCATCAGAATATTGCGCCACGTACAGGAGTGGACACACCTAGTGCAATTCCCATACAAGCCTTGTCCATGGAGTCACCAATCCAACAAGGATTCCAATATTCGTCGCCTATTCTTCGCAGTAATGGCACTCCATTCCCGCCGTTGGCATTGCAGAGTAATGGTTCTCAGTCACCAATTATAGGACAAATCCAGGGATCTCCTCAAGGACAATTTAACTTTGACCCAAGATTCGACAATAGACAACAACAGCATTATCCACAACCATTTATGCAACAGGCGCATGGCCCGGCACAGTATGGCCCAAATAATACCCAACAAACGAGTTCTCAGCAATTGCAACAAATTCAGATGCATCAACAGCACCTACAACATCAACAGCACCAGCATTGGTTACAGCATCAGATGTCTCAACAGCAGCAAGCCCAAAATCAAGCTTTAGCACTGCAGCGTCAAGCTCATCCGAGAAGAGATAGCCATCCAATCAATGGTCAGCCACAACAGCAGCAAGTTTTATCAAGAAATGGTAGCAGAAACAGTACCAGAAATAATAGCGTTTCCGGCGAGCATATGTCTCCGTTGGTGAGTGGTTCTATCTATATGCGAAACAATCCTCCAGGAAACCAAGGACCTCCATACCCAAGGGCAATAACTTTCGAAGAGCAGGAATGCATACGATATAGAAACATATCTGATCCTATGAAGAGATCTTTCATTCCTCCCCTGGGTTTTACGCATCCCCAGGGAATTTCAGATCCAGATATGAAAGCTCTCCATCAAGCGAATCTTCGCAGCCCTCGCCTAGTCACTATCGATATTCCCAATCTTGGATGTGATGGCGTCTCTCGCAGATTCTATCAGTTTGTGAAGGATTTTCCTATGGCTCCAACGAAGATCCCCTTCGAATCCTCACTCAACAAATTAGAGTTTCAAATTTCTGCCGATGCATTGACACATATTTCTCGTGATAAATTGGTTGCCAATGATTGTCTAATGGTCCGAGAAGTCAAATCACAATCTCTTCAATTTCGATTGAGATGTGTCTCAGCAGTCCCAGATTCAAATGATTTCCCCATTTCGAGATGGGTTGTTTCGGATACGGTGTGGCCCGAAATGATCTTCATGGATATTGATAGTCATGAGTTAGAGGCTAGACGCAAATGGCACCACGGGAGAGATCTTCCAATCGATATCACGCCGCATGTAAATGCTGGAGCCAACAAGATTACAATATCGATGCCCAAGTTACCTACAGCAACTAAAGAAAAGGAATATTTCCTGGCAGTGGAAGAGATTGAGATTTTACAGCACAATGAAATCATGGATATGTGTAAAGAACAAAGTATTCCTGCAGCAACGGTCTTGGAAGATATTAAAAAGAAGCTTGCAGGCCCGACTGATGATGACGATGAACTTTTGATATTGGTCACTGATCTTTCGATTGGTCTTACTGATCCTTTTACCTCGAGAATCTTTGAAATTCCTGTTCGCGGTAAGAATTGTTTGCATCGGGAATGTTTTGATCTCGCAACTTTCCTGTCGACACGCCAAAGCAAGCCGAAACGACCAGATCAACCTTGTATGGTTGACGTTTGGAAGTGTCCGCTGTGCTCTGAGGATGCACGTCCATACAGCCTTCGGCACGATGAATTCCTGGCTTCTGTGAGAGACGAACTACAGCAACAAGATAAACTAGACGCAAAAGCCATCCTAGTCGCGGCGGATGGTACTTGGCGACCAAAAGTGGAGTCGCAACCTTCACATAAACGAAAGTCAATCACCGACGACGATGACGACGATTCGATAGATGAAGAAAGGCCAAGAAAGAAATCAACGAATGATGCCAAGCATGCCGTGATAGAAATCATTGAATTGGACGATGATTGAACATTTCTTTACTGGATTTTCGTTACGATCACACATGGATACGCGAGCACAGTGCGGCGTGGAGTTTTGCAAAATTGACCAGCTTGTTTTCTTTGGTTGGATGGATTAGCTTCTTTGCATAGGTGCTTATTAGGGGCGTTGATTTTATGGAAATGGATGGAGGACGAACACAACCAATCGTTTGGCGTACATTAGTTTTTGCTACTTCTTCATGTTAAGGCGTACTCAACATATTTCGGAATTCTCACAACATGGCTTTGGCGTATGAATACTCTGTTGAACGCGGCTGCGTATGGTGCGGTTTCTTAGCATGCGAGAACATGACATGGTAGAGTGGCATATGGTAGGGCATGGCTTTTCTATTTTCAAGGTGGAAAAATACTCCTAGATCATGATTATCATGAAATACGAATGGATGATCAGGGATTGATCAGATTGATTGCACATGGTAATAGACTACTAGGTCTAAAATGGATGGAATTTGTACATTGTAACATTGTGTTCATTGATTGTGCTGAGTTGAGATGCTTGGTTGCAAGACTTGGCATTCATTCATGTGAAGTAATTATAATAAATGAGAATTCTATTAATGAACATGAAATAAAATATTGGAATGGGCAAGTAGAAAGTGGTGACGTTTTTTTTGGTTGTTGGCGAGATTTAGGGGGTTTGGTGGGAGATAAGGTGGGTGTTTGAGCTTATATGGGTAACTGCAAAGTAATTGCAAGGTAGGTAGGTAGGAAGGTATGTGTTTTTCTTTTCTTTTCTTTTGGGTGGGATGGGATGGGATTGAATAGGATAAGATAGAATATCGCAATTTTCAGGGAAATATAAATATCAATATGAATATAAAGAAAGTCCATCCGAGTCTGATGGATGAGGAGGGAGGGAAGGAGCGAGGGAGGGCGGGAAAAAGAAGATCTCTCGAGTGAGCGACGAGCTGAGCAAGAGCAGAAGAGATAATGAATAGATGATGGGAGGTACTGGGTGATTGTTGCATTTTTTGAGTTATCTGCTTGCTGGTCTTTTTCTTGGGTGTGTGTTGGTTGATACTTTGTTGATGTTGGTATTGGTATTGGTATTGCTCGGTATTATTGCTAATTCATCGACGACGTTTTAAAAACTTTTACTTTTACTTTTACTTTGAATATTGATATCTTACGCTGCACATTCCTTCTCGCAATCTCGTACATGCAATTTAGCATCCTTTCCTCGTGAAACTAGCATGTCAACAAGTGATATCCCACGACTACCACGACGAGCGCCATCTCGTCCTCGATTTCCCCTTTCCTTTCCTTTCCTTTCCTTTCCTTTCCTTCCCTTCCTACTCCCGCAACCACAACCATGACCCTCAATTTCAACCGTCCCCGAATCCTCCAAAACCTCTTCATCAGTATCCTCTACACCCTCACCATCATTCTCAGCCTCGTCAGCGTTCTTCTCATCGCCTCCGTCTGGACTTTCTGCATGCTCGATTACAGTTTTGAGAATCTTTCCGTGACGGTACTTTCTCATGTTGCGGAGGTTGTGTTGGTTAGTTTTTTCTTTTTTCTTTTTTCTTTTTTTCTTTTCTTTTTTGGCTCTCTCTCTTACCCTTTTCCCTTCTCCCTATAATCATAATCTCAAACGATGGTGGGAATTATCGAGATAATCCCATCCATTCTATTCAAGAGAATTACACTGCGGATCATAGATGTGTGGAAATATCTTGCACTACTAAGCTGGAGCTGATTATTATGCGGTATAGAGCTCGGCGGATAGGTTGTGCAATTTTGTGGGGTTGGAGATGACGGCTGAGGGGTTTAATTATTTTAGGGGAGAAGAGGGGGAGGAGGAATGGTGAGGGGGGTATAGGTGGGAAGACTAGTGTGGTGTGACGTGAAGAAGAGTGTGGTGTGAAGAGGATTATAGATTGACAGGAGTGAGTCTGCGATATGTACACCAGCGAGACACGTATCAGCAAAAGGTGTTGACGATGTATAATGTATCAGCGATGAAGACCTGATTGGCCTTGTTGAAAATGCCTTACCAATGGTTGACCAAAGGATTAGCCACGGAAAACAAAGTTGGAAGCATAGATAAAGACCAAATTTCGTTATTTCATTATTCATGTGATATGTTTGGTTGTAGAATAATAGGTATACTATGAAACATACACGCACATAATGGATATGTATATTTCTCATAGCTTGGGGGGTTTGAAAGTAGCATTCAATGTATGACAACTGCTGCCCATGATTTAAAGTATAAGCATGAGTAGGGGTTTGATTAGGAAGAAAATGAGACTCGTGACATCAAGGCTCTGGGTTTTAACAGAAAATGGAGGGTCGGATGCCGTGTGGTAACGCATCGAATTATTACTTGTGGTATATAAATCGCAAGAGCTTTCAAGGGAATGAATATATTGTCTTTAATTGCAATGTAAAGTGTCTAAATCGAAAGCTAGGAAACAAAACATAACACGACACGGAGCAAGCAGAATGACCCCTAGAACCTTCTCCCCCAAGAAGGGTCATACAGTAGTGTGAAAGCTCAGAGATAGTTTGCATAATTAGAATTATCAAATTGTCAACCATAATACCCGAAAAGAGAAAGAAAAAAAAGTGGGAGATGCGATGATAGCCGTCCTCTCCAACTATGTGTCGATCATGAAGTTGTTTAGTACATTCAGCTTGCTCGCTAGTACGAATAAGCTTTTTCGAACAAACTTTCAATATAGCTCAGCTGCCCATCATAATTTTTGCAATAGAGAAGTGCAAGCAATTCAAGGATTTGACTTTGAGATACCTGGAAAACTTAATACTGACATCATTCATACTGGCACCTAAGAAATGCTAGAAAATACCTCTCTCGGATAGAACAAACTCTGATTGGCTGTTTTCCCCGTAGTGCAGTCCGTCAAAATGATTTTTAAATTAAGCCAATTTAAACTAGTCGCCGGACGAAGAGAATGAAAAATCAATACAGAATGAAGTTTGAGGATCTGGTTTTGCTTCGCTTAAATACACCTCGAAAACCTCAAAAGATCTAGACTTGTTGCGGAGATTAAACCCACCTCCCCTACCTATCATATATTTAAAGTCTGTGAAAGCGTTTAATTCTCCCCATAAACTTGCACATTTAAGAATACTGATTTTGTTCTTAGCACTTGTAATGCTCCTCACGCAACTAACTAAGACTCACGCGAAGCATTAGTTGACGCCAAGAGGAGTCCAGTAACTTAATGACTTGCAGAATAGTCACTACGGTAGCGTAGACCTAACACTATGATGATGCCACGATTCGAAGATCGGATTCCCCCAGAACATATAAATTAAATCTTCAATCCTGCAACAGTCTTTCCTGAAACGCACTTTGATGCATATGAAACCCATAACACTTGTTATTGAGCCTTCACGAAAAACATAAGAACAGAGAACATACACACTTACCTACATTATGGGAACCCAATAAATCATACACCAAACATAATCGACAGTAACAAATTCGACTTCGGATAGTAACACCAGTCAATAAATCGAAACACATTTTGATTTTCCAAGATACAAATACCATTTCAAAGTGAAAGTGTTGAATATCAAACCGCAAAATCACAACCAATCAGCCAAAAGCAACTCGCAACATCACATATCCAACCAGTCCTAAGCAACTTTCAACACTACTGACTCTTTCAATCAAACGCACTTACCCAAAAAGCAGCCTCTATTGCAAAACCTACCAATCAACCAAAAAGCACCACTTCCCAAGCAACTTCCACGCAATAACTTCGAAGTGAAAATGAAGTTTCTCGGTCTGCGAATTAGGGAACCAAAGTCCGAATATCTGGATGCTACTAAGCCTATAGATCACATTAGGCAGCTCCCTGATGCCCCTAAAAGGAAGAATCGATCAATTGAAGATGGCCTGGACAGGCAAGAGAGTGATGGAAGCTTGCCATCATCTGGTGTAAGTAGTCAGGAAAATGCAGATAGCTCGACACCGATAATCGCACGTACGATAGAAGACCTGAGGGATGTTATTGGAGGAGCTGGGTCATCAGCTTCGAACTTGGAATGTGTGTTATTAATCTTATAACTTATCGGATAGAATGTGCACACTGACTCCCCAATAGTGAAATCTAGAATTTTAGAACTTGCAATCAGTGATATTGGCATGGGGAAGTATCAATGGTGCTTATTTGTACTATGTGGTATGGGATGGGCGGCGGATAAGTATATTACTCCCCCATTTCCTGAAAATGATCGAACCTGATAAAAATTAGTCTCTGGCTCCAGGGAGTAGCGTTAATCCTTCCTACCTCCTCTGTTGCTTATGGTATATCTGACCAACATGTTCGGTACGCCACTCTCGCCTTGAATGTTGGACTGTCACTTGGCGCTATTGGCTGGGGTTTTGGATCGGACAGAATAGGGAGAAGACTAGGTTTCAACTCAACATTATTCATTGCTGGAATATTTGCCTTCTTGACAGGAAATGCACCGAACTTCATTGCCGAGGCAGCTTTTCTCGGAGCACTTGGACTTGGAGTAGGAGGTAGCCTACCGGTGGATGGAACTATGTTTGTGCGTCGACATTCTCAAAAGAGAGCCCTGTCTCATTCCGGGCATTTCGTCTGTTCAATATTTCAAGGTGTCGCTTGCTGATGTTTTACTAGCTTGAATTTCTACCACACAAAGATCGTATTTACTTAACACTTCTGTCGGTATGGTGGCCAATTGGGCAGGTTGTGGCTTCACTTTTTGCATGGCTCTTCCTTGGATCAAACTTTGAAGCAACGCGTGGTCTAAGACTTTTCTTGTACACCATGGGCTCTATAACTTTGGCAATGGCTATCTCTCGCTGGTTATTTGATAGTATAGAGTCGCCTAAATTCCACCTTGCCTCGAACAGGCAAGCAGAGGCTGTAAGATCTGTTCGTGCACTGGCGCATAAGAACGGTACCAAAACGTGGCTCACCGAAGAAATTCTCAACGAGATAGGAGGAACAGCAGAGGTGATTGATGTAGTGAAGTCAAGCAGCATGGTATGGGCACGTCAAGCGATTGCGTCTTTTGGACCAGAAACAAAAAAGCAGATCTCTCCACTGTTTGGAAATGCTGAATTGGGTGTAAATACTGTAAGTTGTTTATTCGGTATCCCCATTCTCCAATTTTGATTTTAATTTTAATTAGGTTCTATTGTGGATCATTTGGCTTTGTATTGGAATAGGATATCCATTGTTCAATTCCTTCTTACCACAGTATTTGAAAGGCGGCAACAAATCTGAAAGCGAATCCGATACTTATCGAAATTACTTGATAATCAGTACAGCCGCTGTCCCTGGGTCCCTTTTGGCTTGCTATATTGTCAATGTGGCCGGCCGTAAGAGACCAATGGCCTTTGCAACGATGATTGCTGGAGTTTGTTTCTTTCTCTTCACCCTTCGCAATGACAGCAGCTTTCAACTTGGCTTCGGTTGCGCAGCATCATTTTTCCAGAACATCATGTTTGGAATCCTTTAGTGAGTCTATCAGCTCTATCGACGAGAAATTTGTTATGTTGTACTAACAACATGCAGTGCATATACTCCAGAAACCTTCCCCGGATCCAGTAGAGGAACTGGTTGTGGTATTGCCCATTCATTGAATAGACTTGGTGGAATAATTGCTCCTCTCATCGCAGCGAATGTTGGAGCATCCAATCCAAGCATCCCTATTTACGTCAGTGGAAGCTTGATTATCTCAGCATTTTTGGCCATGTGTTGTCTGAGAATAGAAACGCAGAATAGACAGTCGTTGTAAGAGGGTTGCACTGTAGGGGACAGTCTACGCACACCAAGCGTACTCATTAATTAGAACAAATTCAATGTACGACATAATTCAGATGTGCCACAAATTGAGTGTGCCACACGGCGATAGAGAGCCCAGTCCTTGACCATATGACTGCAGAAACCCGATATTAAACATTCTGATCTCTACCAGTCTTTCCATTGCCAGCTTCGATGGCCCATGATTCTTCGCTATCTCCAATCTTCACAATGAAGATTCGAATAGAATATCAGACGGCCTGGTAGATAATATTGAAGTCTTTGATATTCTGCTCTGCCACTGCATTCATGGATCTTATATCGACCATGTCAATTCAACAACTCCTGCGGGATGAAGTCTGATTAAAGTAAACAACAGGGATGGGAGATGTGGGCTGACGGACAAGCTACAAGAAACCCCCGGTGAGCTGAGCGTCATTCCTAAAACAGCATCATCTTGCATAGCGCACAGGGCTGTGTGAACTACCAAGTAGCTTTCTGCAAAGAATGGATGGATCGTCTTCCACACATGCTCCGTACATAAATTAATTGGCCATCAACGAGCGTATTCGGAGTTCTCGGATCTCGTTTTAATTGTACGAAGCTTCTGCAAACACCAAAGAAATTCGGACGCGCAGTCTCAATCAAGGGCAACGAGGCTGAGCACTTGAAACTTGCCTAGCCACAAATCATCCAACAGTGCGAATAGTGCGAAGCCGTGGGAAAGCTTTCAAAGGTCATTCATTTCCTCTAATCAAATACTAATCTTCAAACTGTTATTTCGCACCATATAATTTAGTGCCCAAAAAATGTCTGTTCGAATACACCTCGACAATCCCCACAGCTTTTACACGAATCTCGATTTCATCAGCGGCAGAGTTATTCTGAATCTTACAAGTGATGAAGCGGTTAGCAGGATAGTTGTGAAGGTCGAGGGGGAGAGCAAAACCCGTCTATCGAGACCACCAGAAATGTTATATACACATGGACCCAACAATCCTCCTGCACTTTATTCGAGGCGAGATAGGCAGGAAATATGTCAGGAGAACCACAAGATTCTATACAAGGTCGCAGAAGTGTTTCCCAACAAAGCAATCGTCAGTTCATATACACTGAGGGCAGGGCAACATGAATATCCTTTCCGCATCAAGCTGCCTATTAACAATGGCTGCCATGATCCTGCCTCGCAACAAATGGGTCCTGGTAGCGGGTTTGGAGGTCTTGGAATCCAGGGCATGCAACAGATGCAGTATACACATGTTAAAAAGACACTACCTCCTTCACTTACTGGATTTCCGGGAGAAGCCGAGATAAGATATTATGTCAAAGTTACTGTACAAAGACCCTCAATGTTTAAGGAGAATAGAAGATCAACAATTGGATTTAAGTTTCTACCAATCGAAGCTCCAAGGCCTCCAAAAACCACGAACGAAGCGTTTGCAAAACGGCCGTATATGTTCCAAAATGGAGGACCAGCCTATGCGAAAAAAGGTCTATTCTCGAAGAAACCCAAACAGCTATCAAATACGTCCCCACAAGGAGAAGTTGATGCTAGACTACCCAGTCCTCCTATTTTAACTTGCAATAAGCCTTTGCCAATGAGGATTCTCCTTAGAAAAACTGAGACAAGCCCTGAACATGTATTTCTCATGTCTCTGCAAGTAAATCTGATCGGTACCACTGAAGTAAAGGCTTCAGATGTCATCAGAGTTGAAACAAGTACTTGGGTTGTGATGAGTTTGACTGGGCTATCCATCCCTATTGGATCACCAGACGATCCGGTCGGTACTGAGACAGCCATAGATAGTAAACTGTGGAATGCAATTCCTCTTCCAAACACCGTTGCCCCTTCATTTGTCACTTGCAATCTTGCTCGTCGATATGAACTTGAGGCGAGGATTGGATTAGGCTATGGCTACCCAGGAGAAATTCAGGTATGTCTTATAATGAATTACCCTAGGAATACGAGAACAAACAAAACTAACAAACTCAGTCGCAAACAATATCAATTCCTCTTAGATTCAAAATTGAAATCTTCTCCGGCATAGAACCACCAGCGGCACTTTTGGACGCCATGACAGCTCATCCCCCTATTCCAGTAAGACCTCCAGTCAACACAGCTCCGCCACCTTTTGATCCGGCATTTCCACCTCAACTTGGAACGCCAGGGGCACCGGCTCTAGACGATGCTCCGCCTTCTTATGAAGATGCTTTGGCGGAAGATATTACCCAGGCGAATGGCACTTCGAGACCTGCGTATAGTGGCGTTACGAACGAAAATGCGCCGGGCATCGATGAGAAGGGGGGTTTGAGTAATGGGCACCAAAAAGGCGAGGCTTAGTGTACAGGCTGATATTGTGGAGATGGTTAAACGCCCCTTCGTTCTCAACGATGACAAAAAGCAACCAATCAAGGCGTACAGGAAGTCGTTGAATCATTTAATATCTAATAAACTGCCAAACTGACGGACTTTGGTTGCCTACTTACTAAATTACGTCGAAATTCAAAAATCTAAGCTCCGGGCGGAGTTTAATAAAAGCCCAATGCTCAGCGATATTAATCAACATTGTTGTTGTCACGTACTACCGATACGTCATAGAATATTTATGATGTATCGAAGGGGAGGGCACTGGAGGACATGTAAATATGCTTTATTATGGCAAGGAAGGAAAGGATACCTAGAGCGTGGAAAATTCACAGGACAGGCAGACTGGTAAACCAGTACAGCTTTAGGGTGGGGAAATCGGAAGAGAGAAAGAGATGAAATATTAATTACCAATGAATTATGCTTGAAAACGAAACATAAAATCATTTGGAGATACAGAGTGCAAGTGAAGGAGGCTTTAGTTTTCTACTATAGGTGAGGATGGGAGATATTTTCAAATGTTCAATCGGAGGGAACATCTCACATGTACAGCTCTTGAACATCAAATGATACTGAATTTTGAAAGATGGCGTATCCAGATATTTTCCCACCTGCCTGCATGAATCTCATTCACAATTCTTTCTTTAAATATACTTTTACACATCCATTCTTAGATTGTACATTCCATCTCACCTCGTTCAGCCCATCCCACTCGTTTTCTCCCCTTTCCTCTTCCTCTTCCTCCACAGAAGTTAAGCTTGAAGGACTATTTTAACTTGACCCAACTCCAAAACCACCCAGGAACCAGTTGAGAACTATAAGACGATATCATACATAACACTAGCATACAGATCCACGCTCCGTTTATACATATATTTATTAGTCATTTCAATGTTCTTCGCTTCGCGTAATACTGTGAAGTGGATATTCAAATGACCTCGGATTTGGGGTGACATTGATTATGTATGTATGTCACTATGTATTTGAGCTTTTGGTTTGCCGTCAAAATATTGGAAACGGAAAGTACAGTCAATTTAAATATGGATCATGTGAGCCTTCCTCAATATGTCTTCTAGACATTCCCTTACGCCAGGTTTGCCAACCTTCCAAAAAATCACTATCGCCGTCTGTAGTCATCTCGCGGGCCTCGGTCGCTTCTATACCTATCACGGTCATCATATCTACCCCTGTCCCTCCGGTCCCTATCATCATATCTGCCTCCCCTGTTGCGACCACCATCTCGTCGATCATCCCGAGAGCTATAATCTCTCTTCTCCTCACGTGGACTTTTGCTTCTTTCTCTCCTATTCTCATCGGGTTTTCCTTCCTTTTCATGTCTCTTCCTCAGCTCATCCTCATCAATAACCATGCCGTACCTATCCCTTCTTGGCCCCGAGCTATATTCCGCATTTCTGTACTGTCTCTTCTTCTCCAGTCCACTGACACCACCAAAGCCGCCGCCCCCTTGTCTTCGCTTCGAATTTGTTGCCGTTCGCCAGGTATCAGACAGTTTCGATACACTTTGAGAAAAGTCGACATGGATTCTGTGATCGTCTATGAGAACGCCTTGCATTTTGAAGTATGCTTGTTCGCAAGATTTTTCGTCCTCATATTCGATAAAAGCATACTGTAAGCTATCTCCGGTTCGTTTATCTCGGATCACCTCGCAAGAGAGGATTTTGCCAAAGCGACTGAAAATAAGTTCGAGGTCCTCATCTGAGAATAGAAGGTTAGCATCAGAATAATAATCAATGTAAATCATGGGAATTACCTGTAGTAACCGGATTAAGCTTGCACACAAAAAGAACATTCTCCGGTGGTTTGACTTCTGCAAAAGGAAGATCTCCAACCATCTCCAAAGTCAATGCTTGCGCTCGTGCTTCCCGCTCTCGTCGCCGTTTCTCAACAGCTTCAGCATCTGTCTCTTCGTTCAAATCGTCGTCTTCACCAATGCGAACCGTAGCTAGTTGCGCTTTGGAAGGTACAGGACTCTCCGGAGGTTCGACAAGACCCGCTGGGTCATCATAAGGATCATCTAAGATAACTGTGTGCTTGATTCGGATGTCCACCAAAGGCCGTCCTTTATCGTCGCAAAATGAGTCGTTGATTTTCTCGAGCGCATCGAATCCTTCTACCACTTTACCAAATATAGCTGCCTTGCCATCCAGATAGTCTAGATCATCTCCCAAACTGATTATGAATTGACTTCCTGCGAGACGTTCATCCGGATCTCTTGTCGACGGCGCGGTCGCCATACTAACAGTTCCCCTCTCCGCATGCTTTAATTTTGGGTGAAAATCTGCCTTGAATGTCTTTTTCGCCGGTCCTTCTAATAAACCCCATATCGAGCTTCCTCCATCGCTATCTTTCGAATCAGGTCCTATCGGGTCGCCCGTTTGGCACGAGAAATTCTTCTGGACGCCATAGATCGGAGAAAAATTGTAATATTTGATTTTGCAGAGCTTTAAGAAGCTAGATTACCGCGATCATCTTAGTATCTATGTGTTCAGCTACTTCATAAGACATGGGGAGGCATTGGGATTCAAGACTTACTTTTCACAAAGTTTAGGGGAATAATCGACCAATAGGTCAATAACAATATCGCCGGCAGATGTCTCAAGAAGGACACTCATGATTGTTCAATAATGCCGGTGCCGGGTTGTGAAGCTGTGATGCAGGTAAGTTGATCATTGCACAAGCGCGGAACCGCGGCTAAAATACAGGACCGTCACTTTGCGAAACTGAAAGCGCAAATCACCAATCACAGCAGTATGACGGTCTAGCTTCTTCTTTTTTCATATAGATATAATAACAGTCCTTTCCGAGTGGTCGACTGAGCTCCTGTATACTTGATATCATATTCAACAACTTCATCATTAGACTACCTATTGACCCCGCTCTCAAAAGCTATGCTAGAAAGGAAGATTCCTCCATTCATATCCAGCATAACATAAATTACTTGGACTCTAGCTAAGTAAAGCACGGCTTAATTGATTCAATTGATTCAATCCCCGAGAAAATATCTGAGTAAGTGAAACACCCTCCAACTCGCTCTTCATCTGACGAAAAAACAGAAACCAGAAGCACACTTTCCTCAACTATCACGTGCCACCGCCGAATATTCATCCAATCTTGCGCGGCTTTGAAGATAGTAGGTGTCAATTGTTGGTCAACATGCTGTCGCTAAGAGACTTGTTCTTCCTATTGGACTCGCAAATTTCGTATCCGAAAGGGCTGCAGACAAAGGGGCGGGTAGATGAAGATAAAACGTCCGAGGAGCCGTTGATAGGTCTCCATTTTGAGGGCATCTATATCTCGATCGCTTCCTGCAGCTCCCACCGCACGGCTGCACCGTAACTTCGGTACTATAGATTGCATTTCTTAATGCGATCTGTGCAAACACCATTCTCTTTGGCTTCCATCGAGGCAGCGCAACGTCTTGGCCTTCATCTTCGAGGAAAGTGGCTATTACTGTCTGCTCAAGATTTTCAGCCTGCATGGGAAGGCGTAACATATCACCACATTTTATTTGAAGCAACATCTATTACCAGGTCATTGGACCTTCAGTGGTTCTCATTGGCTCTCGTCAATGGGTGCGCAACGGCTACGCGCATGATACAGGCATTGGCAGAGCACGCGAAGCAGCCACCCGTTATGATCTATCAATAACTGCCCATAATTCTCATACTGTTGCATGGTATGCACGCTCATGATTTGGTCCACCTCGGGGAAGTATTGACCCCGCCGCATATTCTTATAAATGATTTCAATGTCACGCAATTATAGAATCAACAAAGAGTAAGCCGATATCTGATGCCCATGCCAGGGCTTTGATGGCCGATCCTCACGAATTTACAGCTCGGCCGGGCTGTATCTTATCAAAATAGATCTAACACCAAAGTTCCGGGGGAAACTCAATAGTTTGGTGATACTTCTAACAACTGCTAGATATCTCGATATTTAGCCCTTTACCCCCATAATATACGCATTTTATGGGACGACGATTTTCTCAAAGATCTTGCTTTGAGATACAGAATGGAAGCCGGTAGTCATCGGCATCCCGATGATTGGCTTGCATTTCTCAGTATTTGAAGTGACTAACTGGTACGTATCTATTTCTATGACACCACCACCTCGCACATCATCATCGGTACAACGAAGACTTCACTAGCTTTTTACTCGAACTGGCGCAAAGTTAATTGTGCAAAGCGACAGAGTCTCTCTTAACCGTCTGAGCTCAAAACTCTTCATCTGTGATATTCCATCAGTAGTACCAGAATTTACATTGACGCAATTAAAATGATGTTCGCGCCAGTCACGTTGCATTACCTGAGCATCGTCTTGTTCAGAAGAAAAAAAAAATCAGATATACTGCCAGCCGTTTTGAATCGGGTTTCCAAAGAGAATTGGAACACCCTGCAGAAAGAAGTTATACAACATTGCTTGGTTGTGGCCAGAATTCGGCTAGAAGCAAACAAACCAGAATGAAAATTCGTTAAGCTGGGTTTGTTTGCTCCAATTCCATTGGGAGGAGCAAAATTTGATTGAATTTGATTGAATGATCATGTAAATCAGGGTTAAACTTTGAAAGGGTTTGAGGTGCCTTTCTGATAGTGGCGTGTTCATTCAAATAGTGCTGGAATGGTGCTAGGCTTCCAAGGTCTTAACATGGACTTGATTAGACTTTGCTCTCCTGCATCAAAATATGTGTTACGCACCCCGTATTGAGAATCTGGGTGCGTATTGACTCTTTTACCTGTAACGAATTGAGGAGCGAAGTAGCGCAAGATTTGAAGAGCAGCGTATGACAAGCACCAGCGGTGATACATCGTTTGCAGGTTCATAATTGTTCCATAATTCGTATCTTTATTCAATTGTTTGCTGAATTCATTGCAATGCTACCAGGCGTAATTGTCGTTATCTGTCATTCACAATGATATGTAGCTCTGTCTAGAAGGAGTAAAGTTGCTCCTAGCCTGGTAGGTGTCAAAAAACATATATGGGGGCCAATACGGGAAGCTACATGAATTTCCAAATTTATATGCTACCTAAATAGGAGGTAAGGTGAGCTTACTGAGGCTCATGAGTTCTTTGTTCTACGGTGAAATTGTTTCAGTTATCGAGACAGTCTCATCATAAATTGAATATTTGCATCCGCCGATGTAAGCTCTGAGGAAGTTTAACCCTGAAAGCTAACCAGGAAGCTGGAATTTATACCCCAGAATTTATGCTGTTTGCTTAAGTGCCGGAAGTATTTGTCGATCTTCCAAATTGCATTGCAGATGCATAGCTCCGTAAAGGGGCCACAAAGCTAAATCATTTATTCTGTTTATTTTAATCATATCTCAAGTTTAGAAGTACTAGCATGCAGGAGAATCTTTCATAAAGACAAACATCACAAATTCTGTTGTGCCCATTATAATATGCTTGCTTTCGCCTGACAGCCCCAGGATTTGATAAACCCCAGGTCCTTGATTCATCTCGGATCCTATTGAAGCTTGACACATTTGTTTTTGTACACAAGTTGAACCCAACTGCTTTCAAACTCCCAAATTTTTCAAAGATCTTTTGAAGGTAAGCCAGGCAGTGCACCGATGAAGGTCTAAATAACATCCGATCTATTACTTATCGAATTCAGATGGTCACTCGAGGAAACTTCTCAGAGGAGGAGCTTACCTTCCGTAGATACGGTCCTCGTGGTCAGAGCTATCCACTGGCTCAAGAGCGCTCCGAGCACCCATACGGATCTCGGACGTATAACGATGGACGAGGCAATGATCGTGGGCCAGAAAACACCGAACCGGGACCTCATCAAATGAGGCGCAGGATTCAGGTAGCAGTATGCCACTCAAGCTTCTGTTTGCCGCACTGTGAACTTTCCACTGGTCTGAATGTGTTCACTGATCAAACTTTCTCGTAGTGTCAAAGATGCCGAAAGCGCAAGATTCGGTGCAGCGGCGAAGACAATGGCAGGCCATGTTACCACTGCAAGCAGTCCTCTTCAGAACCATGCGAGTTCTTGAGAGTACGTGCGACCGGCTCATTGTTCATACCAATAAATACTAACTCGAGTAATTTAGGTGACGGCTATGCGACTGGAACAAGCAAAGGATCTTCCGGCTGATTGCTTTGATGATAGTTTGCGCCCAATGTACCGAATGCCTGCAAACGCCCCATACAATAACAACTACTACCAGACGTTACAAACCCTCAACTTGGGTCCCGATAGTATGAATTATCGACCAACAAGTTATTCTAATTATGGCTTTCAAGGACCAAAATTTCTCAATCCTCCCTTTGACAGCTTTTCCGAAGAACCTGCGGAATTCAATCTGTCAAGTTCAACCCCGTATCAAGTGGCAGTACAAGATTCCGTTTCTGTGTCTAATTATCCAGTGCAGAGCAATGGGCGCACACGCGTAAACCCTCCAGCACCAATGTATATGGAGTCAGAAGCAGCTGCCAATTATAATTCAGCATACCAAGGTTATAATACGCGCTCAATGGTTGACTCGGATTCAAAGAATTTTTGTGCCGCGAACAACACATGCATTCCACCTTATGGTACTGCAAGTGTAGCCACCACATCTGCGCAATCTGCCCTCAATATTATCAGCAGTACCGAAAGGCAGCTACCATACCCAAACAGACAATACGGTTCCACAAATGAGGGTACTTTCAGTTCGCCGAACTCACTTCAGCCGTATGGATTTTTGAGCTCAAACATGAACAGCTCTGCAAAAATTAACCCTTCGGTTCAAATGCCCCTGACAAATCCGTATTTGAGTGTTTCCACCAGCAGCCCTCACGAAATTACTACAGCCGCTGCTACAGCTGCTTACCAATCGGGGCAACAATCTTCGTTATCTCAGCAAGATTCTGAGATGTATGATGCATCAACTATGAACGGGAATCTGTACTACACCCAGGCCAATGACTCAACTACAGATATAAGCCATTATGGAACAAGCAGTGGAAGCGATCACAGCAAAAGTCGTCAAAATAGTCAGCCTAGCGCTCCTGATAATACATGGCCGACTAATAACCGAAAGTCTAGTGGCAGCGGAAGTAGTTTATTAGCAAATGGACAGACGTATGTTCCACACACATCCAGTCATTATCCAACTCCAAATCTGCCCACCCAGATGCAGAATTCTGGGCTCTTGCAACTCCCTCCTCAGATGCCACAACTCCAGCACGATGGTCTCCCAGCGCCCTCGAGAGAATATGTCTCAAGTCTTTCGTCAAGATAGTTTGACCCTTTGCGCGATACTCGGATCCGTGGAATAAATATCTGTTCAAAGCACAACCAGAACAACACTTGCTTTGATGAAAAGGACGATATTGAACTTCGAGGACATAAAAGTCGACGACTTAGGGCCTGACACATCGACTGGTTTTTTTCTTTTCGTTTTTTTTTTTTTTCATTATTGTTAAGATCGTGCGAGTGTTTATTCATTGGTCACATTTGTTTATTTGGTAAGGACATGGCGAAATGGGGGAAAGACAAAAGATACCTTTAAAAGGAGGACAGGGTTTGGATCGGTGGGAGATGGAAGAAGAAAAGCGTTCTGTCTCTATTATTATTGACTGTTCATTGTGTGCATTGTGTTCATATGTGGTCCCTCACCATGATCGGCTTGGTTCAATTGTGGTCATTTATCTTGCTCTTAGGGTTCTTTTTTGAGTCAGTTACAGATATCCACCGAATATGGGATTTTTTTGTGAAATAAGAGTTGTATCGGACAAGGAAGCAAACTTACGACGGCATGGAAGAATTCGGTTAAGGGAAGTAATACGCATTGGAAGAAAAGGGGGATAAATCACCGTCAACAAGCGCTTAGTACTACAGGCCAAAAGATTACGGGGGAAATGGACGGGTAATGGCGAATATGCGGTAAATGGGGGCAATAGATGGATACTCGAGTACTATCGCTGGTGTTGTTAGGGGTTGGATCGAATGGGCTCGCGCGTACATTGAGCTGGAAATGGAGTGCACATTCTTTTAGGTTTGGGGCAAGTGTGTTAGGGATATCTAGGCGGGGGAGGAGGGAATTTACTTCGAGAAGAGAACTGGAGAAATGGAGATTAGTCGGAAGTGAAAATATGTGTGGTTATGTTGTGTTTATTTTTTTCTCGTTATTTAAAAATGCTTTCTTTGGTTCTGATTCTTAATTCAAGGCGAATGGGCAAGACAAGACAAGAAGACGCAAAATGTGAGCAAAAACGGGGGAGAATTAATTTGTTAATATTTCCCTTTTATTTTATCCTATCCTATATTTTTCATTTGAATTTACAAATACGTTGAGGGAGACAACAAAATCTGGTGAAAGACTTATGGCAGATGAGAGAGAAAATGTGGGCATCGTCTTTAGCTCGAGCCCACTTGCAAATGTTGTTTGACATTCAGAAGTTTTGGTTTTTGTTGTGGTGTGGTGTGGTTGACGGTGACCAGAGTGTTTGTCGTACGATACTGATATCAATACATTCAATGTTCAAGTTTTTCAAGTATTGCTTGATTGCTAACGCGCCATGTATGCGCTTCTTTGGGTGTTGGGATACACCATACAGTACTGGATACTATCGGATAGTCACAGCAACAAGCTGATGGCAGTCAGACTTAATAATAATTATAATCATCATTCTAATATCATATCTCCTTCCAACTTTGGTCAATATCTCGACCAGATGAGACCAATCTTCGACCAGCCCGGGCTAAACATTGATCAACTTGACCAATTTGAATATATTTCTGACTGTGTTTCCTGGTCACAGTCACCAATATCGGCCCAAAGTATTTTCCCTGCTTATGCCATGATGCAGGGTACCTTCCCAAGTGCCAAAGGAGAAGGAAACGAGGAGATCCTATCGCCTTGCCAATGGTACCCATACCAGACTTTTGCATTTTTCGTTTTGATAGAGTAAAAGCAAGATTTCCGGGTGCAACTCCCACGTCCTTCCTGAACCAATCACAGATGAACTGACCTTGTCACGGCATTGGGAATCTCAGAGATGCAATCTGCGCGGCGTAAGCAACCTCGTGCCAAAAAAAGTGCAGTGAAGTAGAATTTTATGTTACACAAAAGGTATCACAAATGTTACACAGCAGGAAATAGACCCCACCCACCCTGGCGATTCGGGGTACGGTGAAGAATAAAGCGTTGTGCCTGGCTTCCTTACATTTCTCTGTTTCTGGGGGAGAAATCAGGGTCATGGTAGGGAAAGCTGAACGTTGAAGACCGGGTGAGCACTGCATCTACTTGTACAATTGATGTCTCAGTTTTGAGGTTTCTCAGTACTAGCGAAGCACAGCAGATACTTAGGATGAACTTCATGTCATTGTACAGTACATGGTGCCAACATTATGATGACTTTGCCTCGCGCAGCAGTCAAATTTTCAATCACATTCACTGCTATCTGCTGTCCAAATCAATCACAATGGATTTTGTTGCTGGATGTCGATATGAGTTGGTGCCATACTTATTAATGTTTGGATGCACTTCGATCATCAATAGGAAAGTGATATATGACATCTTCAAGCTTCGAGCTTCGAGCTTCGAGCTTCGAGTTTAAACTTCTACTCTATATATTACACTCAAGTGCTATCCTACATCTGTAACTTATCTAGACCTCGTGGTAAATAAAGCCAGGCTCCCGAGATCTCCTCCCCGAGGAGCAATTCGGGAAGCCCACGAGCCGAGCCTTAAGTCCATGGGATAGTAATTTTTTCGCCTTGGATCCAGAACGTTCTTTTTGTGCTCATTCGTCTTGATAATCTCATCCTTTCCTTGTCACATAAGTCAATTGTGTTCACCCAGCATGTGCGATATGCCATTATCTCATCTCCAGCAACTATGTGAAACGCAAAGAACCACAAGCTAGCTGAAGGTACCAGCGCTTGTATAACAGAGAGACGTCCGTCATCTCCCCAATCAATGCAGACGAAGATGTACAGAAACCGAGATTCAAACAGCGATTGAAGAAGGTACGGACCGAAACGAAGCACGGAACGATACCTACCCAACATAGTTTTGCTTGCAGGACGCAATGTGGTTTGTAACATCAGAGGGGAGAAAATTGGGGCAATTGAGCTTGAAATATCGGTATGAAGTTTGTAGTGGCGCACGAGGCAAACTTTGTTGACGTGAGGTAAATTGCATAAAATGACTTGTCAAAAAGCGCTTGCAGAAACGGTCAAAGGGATCTTTGCAGATGATTATTTGTGTCCATGATGCAATGGTGACAGGGGAGGTGGAAGAGAGCCATGCAAGAAGAAGTAAAATTTGGGGAATAGCAACCTCCAGGTTGCAAACGCATATTTCCATTTTTATATCACCCATGACCATGCTGCACATAAACCAGATTTCGTAATGAACGAGCAAAACACCGTGATTGAAGTTTGTAGTGTGGACCTAATAGAGACCGATTAGAGGTTTCATGCCATCATGCCTCTATTTTCGTTCCCTAATTACACCAAAGCATGATACGATGGAGGATCGATGCAGATGCGTACAAAGCACATAGCCAATCCCCAGGTCCAACAACACCAACCATTTCCCACCCCAAGATGAAGCGAGTGCTCTACTCCTTCTTCTTCTTGGCACCCTTGACCTTCGCAGTACCTCTGAGTGTCTTTTGTCTGTTCTTGCGTTGCTTGCCTAAATTCCAGCACATATCAGTATCAATTCGTAGGTAAAATCCACTTCCACCCAAGCAATTCCGCAAACCAGGACAAGGACTGTAACATACGTTGTTGTCTGCTGGCCTTCTCGATCTTGGTAGCAAATCCAACACGGACTAATCTGTAGTGGGGTTCGAATTTCTTCATTGCCTCTGGGGAATCGTAGACGAGGGCGAAACCGGTTGTCTTTCCACCACCGAATTGGGTGCGGAGACCGAAAACGTTGACTTGGTCTTGGCTAGCCTTGTAGAGTTCGGCGAGTTTGCCTCTGAGCTCATCCTTGGAGATGTTGGCACGGTTTGGGTGGAGGATGTCACTATATTAAGAAAAATCCATCATCAGCCTTCCAATTCATAACATCCATATCCCTCATTGTACCCCAAAGGCACTTAATAGTGCTCCTTCAAAACTGTAATTGTTCGAAATAGGTGGCGGATTCGATGAAAATGATGTTGACTTACACGACCATTTGCTTTCGGCCGAGGAGAGGGTTGCGAATGAATTTGCGGGTTCGCAGCGTAACTGGGGCGTTATTGTCGGCCATTTTTGCGATTATCTAAGTCGATCAGCCTGTCTGCGATGTTTCGAGACAGTTGTCGTGATATAGATTGTCGATGGATGTCGCTGTCGTAGAAGGATTGCAAAAAAGTTCGAGTGGCTCTCAGATTCGGTAAGTCAAATTGCGCTAAGACTAGCCAAATTGATTAGTAAGCGTCGAAAATGTGCGCAGCAGTGGATCCGAAAGGTCAGAAACCCTAGGTTGATGCCTTAATATTATGGTAGGATAGCTTACTCCGACTGTCCTTGAACATCCCAAGGTCTGACATTCATTATCAAAGAATTATTCATCCTCAAATGATCCAGTGATTGTCGTTGACTACAGTATTTCATCAAGTTGTGAAATATTCTGACGAATTTCGTTGTAGAATTAAAAATTAAATTCAAAGTCAATTTCAAAGAGACAGAAGTCAAAAATGCCTATTCTCTCCAGGGACCATCAATTGGACAGGTTTTGTCGTCAATATCTTCAACTTCTACCAAGTCTCGAATACCCAGATGAAGAACATCTTCGAGATGATGCCTTCCAGGAAGCCATTTACTCAAGACTGTTTGAGGAGAATGCTTTAGAGTACCCTCCACCTCAGAGATATCAATTGAAAACTCTGAAAGAGCTCACCAAAAGAATCGAGAACAGTATTCACGATTGGGAAGAACAAGTAGGTATGCATAATATGCACTTTCTTTAGTTTGATTCCTCTTTAAGACAAACATTTAGTACTTGTATCTGTGAGAATAGATGCCATAAATCTCTTTAAGCTGTCGTCGTTTCTTATCCCCAATTTTCTGACAATGTCTTTCTTTTCTCCAGGGAATATCAGATAATCTCATGAGCCAACTTTCCATTCTCCTCTCTACTCCTATTCCTTCAGAAGCCACAGCTGCTCAGCAGCAATCCTATGTGACTTATACCCTCTCCTCTCTTCCTCCCCTTTCTTCTACCTCTACATCACTAGCTTCGCAAACTCCAACAATAACTATCCTCGAATCTGCATCCCTTTTGTCCGGCTCCGGAACCACAGGTCTTCGGACATGGGAGGCCGCTCTCCATCTTTCGACTTACATCTCTCTCAATCCTCAGCTTATCTCCAACAAAACGATATTGGAGCTTGGCTGTGGCACCGGTTTTATATCAATCCTTTGCGCTAAGCATCTTTCCGCAAAGCACGTCCTGGCTACCGATGGAAGCCCTGAAACATTGACTTTGATTAACACAAGCCTGTTTCTCAACAACCTAACAGATGCCATTACTCCTACGTTTTCTCAAGATACGACCTCCAAAACAAGCATATGTGAGCTTACCTGGGGTCACATGCTTCCAACTGGGGAGTTTGAGACATTTCCTGAGTTCCTATCATCGAAATGCTCACCATCCAACCCAACGCCAACCAACGAATCAAACCAGACCCCACTGGATCTAATTCTTGCTGCAGATGTGATTTACTCCCCCGCTGTAATTCCTTCTTTAATTGCAACACTTGAAGGCCTCTTTGATTTGTACCCACAAGTTGAAGTTCTAATCTCAAGTACGGTACGTAACGCCGAGACGTATGCAATATTTGTAGAGATGTGTAAAAATAAACAGTGGCAAATGGAAAGGGCAGGGTTTGAAGTGGCGGAAAGAAGTGCACAGGAAGGGCCGTGGTACGGAGAGTTGGGGGAGGGAATTGAGATTCTTTGGATTCGGAAAACTTAATATGGGAGTTGAAAGGGAGGAAATCTGGTACGACTAGACAACTGCAATATTACTTTGTAAATGAAAACTTAGCAATTGAAAGCAAAGCTATTCGTTTCTCCCCCCAACAGGTCTCTTGAATGATAGCTTGACCTGGATGCTTGATTCAAGGGAAATAGCAAGGCTGGCTGTATATGAGAGAGTTTTTCAAATTTCATTAACTTCCATGATAGCTAAATTGTTAGCATTTCCAGCCATACAACAAATATCGCAATTTTTTGGAAAGCTCCGGGTTAGTTTGGTGGTATTCACTAACGCGATTCATCGTCATGCCAGTCGACAAGCACGAAAGACAAAAGAGATTGAAAACATTTCAAAAGCTCTTTCCGGATTGTGCTAGTCGATACAGAGCTTTTATCTTAGATATATATCACAGATGAGCAATTGACACACACAGTGATATAAGTAGGTAAGTTTGCGGGCAAGATACACATTGAATGGCGCCAATAGGATGGATTCGAATGAAGTCGATTGTTGTTGTAAGTAAAGTACAGGCTCCTGAGCACAGGAGACTGACATTGTTGTGTAAGACCCTAAGGCCGCATGGATTGATGATTTTTCTCATTTCTTCATTTCTGAGATCCATAAACACCGCATTGATGGCTTCTTTCTCATTGGGGACCTTTGCAATCTTCCCTTCCTCCTGAAAATTCCATCCTCGAACTATTAAGATGCATGGCGAATCATCGCCGTGGCGTTAGTCAGTATGCTCCTGCACTCTTACGAATATCAGAGTCTTCGAAGGTAGTTCATATGGCCAACTATATACTATGTCCTTTAACTTTCCACATCCATGGACACAAATGTAGAAGAAGCATATCCTCATTCGATGGGAACTCTTGTCGATGAAAGGTATCGCTGTTTCGGGGCAGGTCTTCACATCTTTGATAGTTTGGCTAATTTGGCTCAGTAGGATTTGTCCGAGTTTGCCCTAATAACCTCTCGTGAATGTGAGTTTTGTTTCATTCATGAATCGTTGTGCCCGATTCCAATGTTGGGACCACTTTCTAGCCTTTCGCCGAGCTCCATCATTGTTGCCTCATAAACTCTGGCAATGTCCATGGCAAGCTCATCATTATCGTATTCTGAGTCGTCCTCCTCGTCTAGATTCATATCTTCGGGCTCATTGCTGACATCATCCTCAACACCACTCTCAGGTTCGGGCTCTGGTTCAGCTTCCTTACTCATGACGTCTACGATCATCACTCTTGTATCTTCGACTATACTTCTGCATCTAACCATATCAGTCTGGCTCATCCCCGCTCTCCTACCCGCTAGAAATCCCGGTAAAGTCTCGCCAGTAATCGAGTCTTCTCCTCTCAGTAAGCTAGCAAATGCATGATCCAATTTTCTCAAAACAGCAAAGGTTGCAACCGGTGCTGGAGGGAATTTGGTGGGATATGTAGTCATTACCAGAGCCACATTTAGCAAATACGGAATTTGCAAATTCGCTATTCCAGTCAGTCTAAGATTTGGAGGATCATATTTAAGTGAAGACACGTACGTGTACTTGAGAGCCATAACACATCTATTATCTCGGAAAGGTCCTTAGCTACCTCCTTCATACTTACATAGCCAACTACCGAATCTCCTTCTTCGGGCTCCTCAAATTTTTTAGTGTATCGTCTGGAGATGTGGAGTAGTCTGTTTTCAACATAGCGCCTTGCAGCTTGCTCTTTTGCTGATCCGGCACGAAGAGGTTTCGCACGTGGCTGTGGTAAATTGGATGAGGTGGAGCTGACCGAAGTAGTGCTTGGGGAGGGGGAGGGAAGAGCATCTGGAAAGAAGCCTCCTGATTCTGAAAGATCCATTTCTATTGAACTGATTCGGTGAATCCCAGTTTACCAAACGAGTTAGGTATATCAAAAGGCAATTCTATAAATGTATGGCCAATCCAAGAATTTCGAGTCAAAATTGGGTATTTTTCAGTGGTGAGAGTTTGAGATCAGGAATTAGATAACTAATCACCCACGTTCGTTCCAACTTGGAAAAGTTATTCCCCGCGGTGGATAACGTGAAAATGCAACAAAGGTCACTATAAGCAGTATCAAGGTCAAAAGGATGACGTGAGGTCCGGTCAGCCTTATGAAAAAAAGCAATGACTAAGCAAGGCCTAGGTTAAGCTCAAGGAGCTCCAAAACTTATATGTTCTCAATTGAATAAGTTAAACAAACCATAAATTTCAATGACAATTCCACAGTAACTCCATCGAATCCTATCACATCCAATCCTTCGAGAATCGCATCTTACACACGCCTGCGATCCTTACCGTATCGCAATCGCAGGGACAAACCCCCACAAACGTGCAGCCTCGAGCTGAGCTCATCCGTTACAATGTCAAGCATTGATGATTTGTTCAAGGTGCGCATATATTGTCCTAGGCCCATGTTGTCCCGTCTAACTTTCCGTAGAAGCCAGCTTTACCCAGCCATAAGCGCAAATTAGAGCCTACTCGAGATCCAAGTTAGCAACCCTACTCTCTCGTACCCCAACTCATTGCTAAGCAATCCATTAGATGAAATCTACAAATCTGCGAAATTGTCCTCGAACGGCCATGCGAAGAGCAATGGCAAACAACCGGCAGCAGAAGAGGATGATGATGTAGAAGCTGGACCTTCCGCTCCGCCTGATGACGACGAAGAAGACTATGGACCAGATATTCCGGACGATGAAGAGGGTCGATTTTTCGGTGGTGGCATCACGAAAGATGAATCTGAAATATTAGATTATATGGATGGACAAGAAGGCGCAGAGATTGTTCCTGAGAAAATCGATTCGGCGTGGTTGCGAAAGATGGCCCTGAACTTTGAGAAGAAGATCACGAAAAACGCGGAATTGAGAGCTAAATTTGAAAGCGATCCACAGAAGTTTATGGGGAGCGAAGCGGACCTGGATGCAGACATCAAAGCTCTTAGTATTCTATCGGAACACCCTGAATTATATGGAGAATTTGCGAAGCTAGGTTGCGTTGGAAGCTTAGTTGGGTTACTGGCGCACGAAAATACAGACATTGCGATTGGTGCCGTGGAGATTATCAGCGAACTTACGGACGAAGACGTGGAGGCCGAACAAGAACAGTGGAATCAAATTGTGGATGCTATGATCGAGGCAGATTTATTAGATCTGTTGGTTTCAAATTTTGCAAGGTTCAATGAAAGCAATGAGTCGGATAGGAGTGGTGTATACCATGCATTGTCTGTGTTGGAAAATTTGGCATCCAGAATAACGCTTGCAGAAAAGATTGGCCAGGAGACAAACATACTAAATTGGTTACTGAATCGAATACCGAAAAAAGAGTCGCCAGTGAGCCAGAACAAACAATACTCGGCAGAAGTCATGGCGATTCTCCTTCAATCATCTTCACTGAATCGACGGAAGCTTTGCGAACTAGACGGTGTCGATCTTCTACTTCAAATATTGGCAGCCTACAGAAAACGCGACCCTATAAAAGGAACTGAAGAAGAAGAATTCGTGGAAAATGTGTTCGACGCTTTAACCTGCTGTGTTGATGAACCAGAAGGAAAACAAAAGTTTGTTGAAGCAGAAGGTGTCGAACTCTGTTTAATTATGGTCAAAGAGGGCAAAATGAGTAAATCACGCGCACTCAGGCTATTAGATCATGCATTGGGAGGACAATCTGGCGCAGAAGTTTGTGAAAAGCTAGTAGAGGCGGCGGGTCTCAAAGTAGTATTCGGAATGTTCATGAAGAAAATTGACGGTCAAACCATCGAACATTTACTAGGGATATTTTCAAGTCTACTGCGTCTTCTGCCTGCTAATCAAGCTGGTCGGATTCGTACGCTTGCAAAGTTCGTAGAGAAAGACTATGAAAAGATAGGCAAGCTTGTGAAACTTCGTCGAGACTATGCAGCGCGGGTTTCAGCTGTAGATACGGAAATTCGTAAAGAACAAACGCGACTTGACGCGGAAGAAAGAGAAGAGATGGCGGACGAATGGTTGTCGAGGAGGATGGATGTGGGATTATTTTGTTTGCAGACTGTTGATGTTATTTTGGCATGGTTAGTGGCAGAGGATGCAGGAGCGGAAAAAAAGATTCGGGAACTATTGGCGGAGAGAGATGAGGGGTTAGATTTATTAAAGGAGACGATACAAGAGCAACTGGATACCCTAATAGGAGATGAAGAGGGAGATGGTGAGGAGAAATTGATGAAGGATATGCTGGGAACGTTGGTGGAATTTTTGACTTGATGGAAATTATCAAATCTTTTCCAATGTGAACATTAGGAGAGGGATGAGAGGGAGACCAAAGGTGTAGGAACCGAACACTTAATTGTAAAAAATTGAAAATTGAAAAAACCGTAAATTTAACAAATTGATTGAAGCATTTACAATTGTACTATTCCCTTTTATCATATTCCAAACGTTCACTATCATGCCCCCTAAAAGTCGACCTTCGAGATAGAGCTTCGCTAAAGATATGGAGATTGGAGATTTTCATATTTCTAAAGCTGCTGAAGTTCGATGTTCTACCGTATGATATGCTACCTACAAAACCTATAGAACCATCGTAGACAATTGCCAAAATCTACTTTATGTCTGTTTTCTGGGTATATACATATCTATATATCCCCATTCTGATCGATCCATCTACCTACCTATCGCTCAATCATGAATCTCGGTTCTCCGCTTTATAAATATACTCCTCCTTTTCCCTCCCTTCTACGAGTACTTAATTTTGATGAGTATTATTAAATTCCCCATCTCATACCAAAGATACAAATGGAGAGATCTCAGGAAAGAGGGGATGATAGAAAATTGATTAATAAATCACAATCAATATACACATCCACAATGGACTAAAAGAGAGAAATCCTATGGAAACTACCTATCTAGTATCTACGAGGCAGGAAATTAAGCATCCAATTCTATACACAACATTACATCTTGGACTTTTCTGTCTTATCGTACTGTACTTGTACGATTTGCATGTACTCCGTACTTTAGCCACACTAAATTAGCTAAACCACTTCCATCCATCCATCCACCAACCCCATCCCGCATCTCTCCACCCACCTAACCACCCATTCAATCTCTATTTCATACTACTACACAGCCCTCTCCCCTCCATCAAAAGAGACTAGCATCTTCCTTCTCGGCCTGATAGTTCAGTGGTAGAATTCTTGCTTTGGGTTATCCAATCTAAAATGTAAGAGGTCTCCGGTTCGATCCCGGATTAGGCCCATCTAATTAGTTGCTTCATTTTTTGCTTCGTTTTGTTGTGAGATAGATAGATGGACATCTTCATAGAAGCTTCTACACTCACGAT
This sequence comes from Botrytis pseudocinerea, assembly GCA_019395245.1. Lineage (NCBI taxonomy): Eukaryota > Fungi > Ascomycota > Leotiomycetes > Helotiales > Sclerotiniaceae > Botrytis > Botrytis pseudocinerea. The sequence goes on along the minus strand of JAHXJK010000061.1, from coordinate 18,614 downwards.
TGAGAGATTAGATGATTGCACGAAGGTGAGAGGTGAGCAGTCTACTCTGTGAGTCTAAAATTTGAAAAACAAGTGGAGAGATTCTAAAAGTCAGACAGAAAGTGGGGGACACACTGCGTGGTGGGGTTGAGAATCTGAGATGTGGATTTACTTGGCGAGCTTGGTTGGCGTGTTCGGTTACAAAATTTAGGGCTAGGGGGAGGAGGAGGAGGAGGAGGAGGAGGCGAAAAGGTGGGTGTTTCTCGTTGGCTCATACATTTGTTTTGTACTGTCTGTCGTGAGACATACATGCGTACATTCATTATATAGTTCACGAGACCTCTCAAGACGACAAGGACGTGTTAATGTTTTTTTCAAAGTAATCTATCTCAAAGGCGAGATGTACTTAAATTCGATATGCTATTGTTGCATTCATTATCATTTAATCGGTATACATGGAGGGTGAGATTTTCGCCCAATCATTCGCTATGTTACACCCAAAAGAGCCTCCATCCCGCTGAAGTGATATCACAAAACGCCAATACCCCGCCAAATTTCATTTAATTCTTAGCAAAAAATTTAATGCTGACTCCACTCAATACTGTCCAAAGCAATACCTTCCTGGACGAGCTCCCAAAGTGGACTCAACTCTCGGAGGAATGTGACTCGGTTTTCGACCGCTTTCAAGACGTAATCGATTTCAGACTCGGTTGTGAAGCGTCCAATACCAAATCTGATACTACTGTGTGCGCTCTCATCACTGCTACCGAGTGCCCGGAGGACGTAACTGGGTTCGAGCGAGGCAGATGTACAAGCACTTCCTGATGAAAGAGCAATATCCTTAAGTGCCATCAAAAGAGATTCTCCTTCGACATAAGCGAAAGAGACATTCACGCATCCTGGATAGAAATGGTCTGGGTCGCCGTTTTGAGTGGTGTGCTCCATTGCGAGAAGGCCCTTGAGGAGTCTGTCCGAAAGCTTTTTGACGCGAGCATGGTCATACTATTGTATTGTCAGCATAAATTCAACTTCATTGATTACTGCAATTTAAAGAATTGAGTAGCTAAATCAGACAAGGTACTGTGAGTCGTCAAAGAAGCCTCAACTTGCAAGCAAGGAGGCCACTAGGAAAGCCATGCATATGTAAAGTAGGTCATCATGTAAGCAAAAAAAGGAGAGAAATATCAAAGCTTACATTTAGCTCCTCCTTTGCGATGCGGCAAGCTTCACCAAAGCCAACCACTAACGCAGGCGCGAGGGTACCACTTCTCAAGCCTCTCTCTTGTCCACCTCCACTGATGATTGGGTCAAGTCTGACCCTAGGTCTTCTGCGTACGTAACATGCGCCGATACCTTTTGGTCCATAGATCTTATGAGATGAAATTGACATCAAATCAATATTCATCGCGTTGACATCCAAAGGAATCTTACCAACAGCTTGTGCGCCATCGGTGTGGAAGAAGACCTTCTTTGAGCGGCAGAGTTTACCTATTTCTTCAAGCGGTTGGATGACACCGATTTCATTGTTGACTGCCATGATACTGACAAGGGCTGTCTCGGGCCGAATGGCGGCTTCAAGTTCAGCCATATCAACCAGGCCGCTTTTCTGCACTGGCAGATAAGTAACCTCAAAACCTTCGTCTTGCAAATGCCTACAACTATCCAATACACATTTGTGCTCTGTTTGAGTTGTGATGATATGCCTCTTCTTTCCCGCCCTGCCAAAGAACCTCGCTACACCCTTAACACTCATGTTGTTACTTTCAGTAGCTCCGCTTGTGAAAATGATCTCTTTGGGGTCAGCTCCAATCAGTGTAGCAATGTGTTCTCTTGCTTCTTCCGTCGCTGTGTCGGCTTCCCAACCATAGGCATGGGTTCTCGAATGTGGGTTGCCGTATAAGCCGGTATAGAACGGTAGCATCTTATCTAGTACCCGTGGGTCTAATGGAGTGGTAGCTTGCATATCTAAGTAAATTGGTCTGCTGCCTTCGTCCATGACAGTAGCTTGCTTAAGCACACCTAAACAACGTCAGTTAAGCTTCTTCACATACAAAAATTTCATGCGAGGGGCAATTACCAGCCATAGGACTCATCATCGCATCGGCATTTACAGAAGCGCCAGATATTGATTGATCCTGGGCGTGCTTGCCAGTCTCTTCAAAGAAAGCTTTCTGTTCCGATCGAATCGCAGTATCAACAGTAACTTGAGCGCTATCCTTTTTCGTCTCGGAAACATAACCCCTCCTTGATGTGGACGCCACCCGAGCAAACGCAGAGCTTCTCAGCAGTCCAGCAGCTGGTGACGATTGCTTTAAGCAAAGGCGCGAGGCCTGCCTCAATGATTTTGAAGCCAGACTCGACATTATCATGAATGATAACTGGTGGATTTGATGATATCAAAGTGGAAGGCGATTCCACAGAGGGGATTATTGAGCTTCTTATTTGGGGACTTTCGAATTTGAAATTCTAACGGATTAAAATAAAGCTAAACTCTCTTTGTACTAGGTTTCGTCATAACTCCGTGCGGCCTTACAAATCACCGAGAATTGAAAGAAAGATGCACTGTCATTGGCCAGCCTTTGTCAAAAAAGAACGGGCGCGGGACATCGGATCTAGGAGCTCTTTCGCCACAGATATGAGGCAGAAAGAATGTTTTCGGTCTGTTCGTTGAAGAGACAACCAATCAAGATTGGAGAATAGATGCGATTGCTCGATGAGTAAGAAAGTCCCAAAGTGGCAGTCAATAGTGGCAGTGGCCGTGAGGAGCATAGCAGCCCGAAATACAAGGCGCTTTCATAACTTTCATTAAAGTTTGGATGACTTCATAAACCTTTTGTGCATTCCGTCTTACCCTGGCACTGAAAGGCCCATGCTTGTTGAGAATGCCGTGTGTGCCCCCCCATGTGAGAGTTGATGCAAACGATCCGACGATTCCTTAAATTCAATTTACGAATATTTTGACTTTGAATGCGCCCCAAAGCAAGTTTTCTTCCTACACTTGGACATATTAGACCTGGGAATACCTTCATATACCTCTCTTGTTATTGTTACCTATTGTCGACCTACCCGTCCCCCATCGCTAGGTTTTATCAGCTGTGGTCAATTGTGCATCCTTCTTCCTCCTTGTATTAAAATACCAAGCATATCGGGGCTGATAGAGACCGTCAACAAGATCTGCTCAGCCACTCCTCGTCATCGTCTGTACTACAGAAAACAACCCTGAAATACCACCAGAGGCATCTTTCTACTTTAAACATCACAACCCATCACAACAAACGTACAACTCTGCAAACATAAGCTCCTCTTAATCACTCCAGAAATCTTACACTGGGCCTTTCTTGGTAGATTTTGAAGCTAATATTGGGAAATGTCCTTCAAGGGCTTTCAGAAATCCCTGGTCAGAGTGAGTATGACTGAAGACTATCAGGCCGGATCGCGGGGTTTCTTGCACATTTGACTGACTGATTGGCAGGCGCCTCAAACGTTCAAAGCCAAGTTCAATCTAGGGGAACAAACAAAAGATGCCGTTTATATCGATGCGGAACGGCGCTTCCAGGAGCTGGAAACCGAGACGAAAAAGCTGCACGATGAGAGTAAAAAATACTTTGAAGCTATTAATGGCATGATGAACCATCAAATTGAATTCTCCAAAGCGATCGCCGAGATATACAAACCAATTTCAGGAAGGATGTCCGATCCGGATTCCCTGGTTCAAGAAGGAAATCCGGAGGGAATCAGGGCATGCGAAGAATACGAAGAAATTTGCAAGGACCTCTTGGCGACGCTACAACCAGAGCTGGAAATGATTGAGACAAGAGTGATTCGACCTGCCGATGAATTATTAGAGATTATCAAGGTGATCAGGAAAACTGCGCTCAAACGCCAACACAAGCAATTAGATTATGACAGACATCGAGCAACACTCAAGAAACTACAAGACAAGAAAGAGAAGAATTTGAAGGATGAGAAGGCCATGTATAAAGCGGAGAATGACGTTGAACAAGCAACTCAGGAGTTCAATTATTACAATGATCTCTTGAAGGACGAGTTACCTAAACTTTTTACGTTGGAGCGCGAGTTCATTCGTCCATTGTTTCAATCGTTTTACTATATGCAACTGAACGTCTTTTATACCCTACATGAGAGGATGCAAGGGTGTGATATTGGATACTTTAATCTCCAGCTCGATATCGAGGAAGGTTTCGAGGCTAAACGAGGCGATATCCGAGACCAGGCAGAAGCACTTTCCATTGTGAAGTTCAAGACGACGGGAGCCAGACGTCCACCAAAACCTCTTGCTCTCGGCGGACCCAACCGTCTTGCCATAGAGAACAAGCCATCTACATCCACAGCGCTGACTACGTCTCCAAGCCGCCGCGCATCCACTGACTTCCAATCATCGGAAAAGCCACCACCGCCTTATTCTTCGATGTTATCTCCTACGAATCCTGGCAACAGCGTGATGCGATCAGCGTCGACAGGTAGTTCATGGGGTGCTGCCGCGAAAGCGAAAAAGGCGGCACCTCCACCACCGAAACCAAAGCCATCGAGGCTTAGCGGTGCGCCACCTGCGGAGACTGCTACCGCACTGTATGATTATGAAGCGCAGGCAGAGGGTGATTTAAGCTTCGGTGCTGGAGAGACAATTGAGATTGTGACAAGAACTAGTAATGAGAACGAATGGTGGATTGGGAAAATTCACGGAAAACAAGGGCAATTCCCTGGTAAGTTTTTCCATATCGCCCTCGAATCCATTGCCAAAATTAACACCAAAATCCAGGAAACTATGTCAAAGTCAATTAAGATTATAAGTCTGAGAACAATAATTCTTATCAATACCCTTACATGGCAAAACTTTTGAATCATCATATTCTCGGGGACCTTTTGGGATTGCGCATTTAGACAAGTAACACTTTTTACTTGAAGAACAATACGGTGCATCGGAGTAGGACTTCGGAGCAGAGGAATCGACGGATAAAGACGCGGGTGTGGATCTGAGCATGTACTTACATACCAAATAACTAATACGATGCTTGCTTTCTGATGAATGAATTGAGATCTTGTGGTCAAGCCTTCTTGGCTGATATGACATCTTTCTGCTAGAGGCCTTTTGAGCAGCACCAATATACTCGAGAGGATGTTAGTATTGCGGGAAGTACTTCGGCCCTATAATTGCATTGAATAGCCTCAGACAAGAGCAGCCAAGAGCATACCTGTCACACAAGTTAACCGAGTCAGAATTCTTTCATGGGTATCTTACCCGCCATCGGCACATGCATTAATTGTACAAGATCAATCTCGGCTCGGTCATTCGTGTTGTGTAAGTGAGAGTCTGGAAAACACGGAATACGGCTACACAGCATGATTTGATATGATATGATATGATATACGTACGCGGAAAACATGTTTTTCATTTGAAACTAAAACGTAGGTCTGCAGTGTGTGTGTGGTACGAATGAGTAAAGGTATGTAAGTAAGTATGCATTGTGTGTTAGGTTCACATATACTCGGTCTGTGGATAATTGGCGTCTTGTGTACTGTGTGTGTGTGATTAAGCTAAGCTGTAGATAACCCGTGATATCTTTAGATTGGATATGTTATGATATGATACACTGAAACTGTTTTTATTTGTTTTATTTTACTTTTACATAAATCGACGGAGGCTGAATGGGAAGACGAAGATGAAGAATGGGATGGGGTGCTGATTAGTGGTTAGTGGTCAGTGTGATGTGATGAGTAGATGAAGATTATGCACATTCAGGTAGTGAGCCTCACACAGCCTTGTTGGGTTGGGTCGGGTCTTGCCCACCACTCTACCTGCATAAACCCCTACTTTCCGAACTTCTACATCTGCTCACCGATTACAGTACCTAGTCCTGGTTGATTAGCCGTCGTGTGCGTGGAGAAATTAATAAGTGTTGCGATTAGAGATTCGAGTGCGTATTATAGATGGGTGGGTAGGTGAGGGGTAGCTCACTATGACAGCTCTTCGTGGAGTATCTGATAATATTAATCATAATGAAACTCGTATTTCCATCTTCGAATACTCATCGGGGATGTCCCTCTTTCCGGAGGTCATCGACCATCCACCACGAGCGCAGAGATAAAACACGCACGTAAGCTGAGCAGTTTTACGCCCGGTTGCTATGGAGTATCAAATTGCGAGTTTCTTATGTGCATGTACTACCTAGCTTCTTGTGTACGAATCGATGGAAATCTTGAGTAGGATTATGAGTATAGACACGCTTGGTTCGGAACGTGGACCTGTGAGCTAATTCCGTAGGGACGCAGTCGGATGTCCTTCACGTCTCGTACGTGAGGATAGGCAATGCAGGCAAAATCTGCCTTGACATTAGAAGAAAAAAAAAGCATGGTATGTACGATGCGGCTGTATCCATGTGCACGATTAAGACATTAGGATGTAACGTTTAGACGACAGTGGAGCGAGGGGAAAGGAGGGGGGTATTATAGAATATTCTATTTCGGTTAGCTAAGTATAGATGACAGGATACATGTCTGCGGGCATGCTAGATGGATCGAGAAACGGTGTCTCCGCATCTTCGCAACACGACCTGTTCTTGTTTGCCTCGCCCGGTATATGTGCAATGTTGGTACTAGGATGCCGCGTGTTGTGGAAGAAACATGGCTTTTACCCCTCATACAACGTTTATATATTCACCGAGATCCATGATGCGATATGCACAGCTACAGATTCCGTCATATGCGTTTAGAACATGATTTGGTTTAATAATATTTCTTCAAGACGCCGCATACTCAACATGCAAAGACGGAAGTTAATGTATGTACTTATCGAAATAGGAATGTGCATTAGATGTGTATAGAGTATGATGTACGCCAGTAGTGTACGCCCCTAGATATGAATTAAGAAGTGAAAAGAGTATGCCTCCCTTTTTCCCCACCGTTAATAACTGCCGGTTTCCGGTCCTTTCCAAAATAATATCCTAGCCCAATGTCTTGATACATGGCTTTCTCGTGCCACATCCATGATGCCTTTGCAGTAGAAGAATCAGGCGTTTCATGTGTGTTGAAATATGTATGACCACTTGCATCAGCAGCTCCGGCTGTTGCCGTCTTGTGTGAGCACTTTTCTGCTTCCGTTTCCGCTTCCTTGCCTTTTCCTTTTCGGTCAATTCCAATTGTCACGTCTGATTCCATTATATCCCTACACATCATCTGAGGGTCGCGCAGACCTGTATCCTCTATCTGCGCACTAACATCAAACGTATGACCAGTAGCCCTCCCATCAATATGCGGCCCCTCACCCACCCCCTTCCTCGTCATACCACCCCACTTCTTTAGCCCTGCTAACTTGATTGCCGGATCGAAACTCACAAAGATAATAGCCTGAGGGCTATCATACCCCCCTGTTACATACACTAGACTTCTCTCATCGGCAGTGCCTTCCACGTTACCGAGATACGAGGGCGGATTTAATAGCTTGTAAAGTTCATCCAAGGATTCGTTTGCTACTTCGGGATCTTGTGCTGGGGGCCAGTATGTAATATCTGATTGCTTATACATTTGGCTAAGGGCATCTTCAACATCAGTTGGTGAGCACAGTAGTCCAGCTTTAGAGGGGTGGTCGGGAGGATGAACGAGGGGTGGACCGATTGTTCGGGATCCGACGCGAAGTCGTAATCTTTGATTTTCTTGCCAATCTGTAGGAAGAGGGTCATCCACGACGTCGAGAAATGTGGACGAAGAAGAGTCGTAATATCGAAGTCGGGATTTGGCAAGTGTAAATGTTTGATTAGTAGAACCATCGTGGCCTGGGTGGATAAATTGGGGGAGTCTCTTTTGTGAAGGCATATAATTTGGATTGTCGTCTTTCCGAAGTAGTCGTAGAAGAGGATCGTCGGGGTAAGCGCTTAGATCGCGGCTAGCGTAGCTGCTGCAATCCTCCGAGGTACTTGACTGTGTATTTGTGGATGAAGATGAGCCAGCTGAAATAACCGAGTAAGCCGCTGTTGCTACTGAAGAAAAAGACGCGTCGGCCGCAAAATATAGATCATCATCCATATCGTAAAAAGTTGACGGGAAAACAATAGGGGTAGTATAGTAAGTGCGCTGGCTTCTGCTTGCTCCATGATACCACTCCTTTCGAGACTCGATTATTCTGAGTTCTCCAGTATTCTCATCTGTATCAAGTCGAAGGTTAGTCCATCGGTCATCGATGGGACCTTCCTCGTGTTGACGCCGCCACATACTGTGATTCTTGGTTTTCTCGGTCAGCTCTTCACAGGGGGAAGCGAGGGGAAATCTGATGCAATGATAGAATGAGGTCCAGTCTATCTCCTCAACTTCAAACGATGTCTGATTTGAGAGAGCATAGAAGTAGCCGTTATCAAACTCAAAACAGACAGTTGATCCGATTTCCGACCCTACCATATCTGAAAGGCGGACTTTTTGGTCGAACCATTCTCTTTTGGTGAGATTGTAGCCACGTATTATCCATTTTTTGTGATTGTCCGAGCCCAATTCAGAATGCGTACCATAGTAGAGATATTGACCATCATGGCGAACAAATAATCTCTCTACAGAGTCCAATTCTTTCACAACAAGAACTTCACTAGTCTCAATGCTGAATGCAATGAGCCACGAATTTGCATCTAGGCCCGATGTTTTGTAAACACATGAGATTATACTGTCTGAACAATACAACAACTGGAATACACCTTTAGTATTGCAAGCATTGTCTGAGATAGCACTCCTCAGCATTCCTGGAATGCTGACAACGGCTTCACGACACGCCGAATCATGGAGATTCAAGACTCTTAGTTGATCATCGAGAGTATAGCACAAGACACCTTTGCAATAAAGATATGCATCCCCGAAACCAATCGTTGCTACTGAGTACGGGTTGGCAGTAGCGAAAGCCTCTCGCCTTTTCGCAACTCTCCGAAGAGCCGATGCACTAAGACCAGCAGTGTGCTTATTTGACAACGCTTCCTTGCAAAAGGGTATCTTATTCTATACAGTCTTTGTCAGCCACCTACGTGGCACGCACAGTCATGTTAATGACGAAGCAGGTAGCTTACTTGTACAATTAGTCTGCATATGCTTTCCTCGGTAAGTAAGTACTTCAACGCTTTGCAAGAGAGGCCCAAATTAAAAACATCGTCGAAATTGATGTTTGCTATAATATTGGATAGGACTTCATATGGAAGGGAGAGCAGATTAAACATCAGTTATTTCTGCGAAGACGCTAAGAATCTTAGCTGCGCAACCAATATTAGCTTTTGACCCGAGGACAAGAGGGCAATTGATACATACATGCAAATTGTGCACGAGTCTTAAAGGGTCGGAATGAAGATAGATATTTTTAATCTGGAGAGCAAAAGACTGTTGATGGGCTTGCAAGGAGACTGCGCCCGCCTTTGGACTTATAAAGCGTGCTCAAGAAGAGCCTCATCTCAGCGTGATACGACTCGTATCATACGAGATGGGGATTTCTTATTGTAGTGACATTATAAGTGTATTGCGACCATTCCAGAAGAAGGCACAAAAATCGCGCACAGGCAATAAGAGCCTCATGATACATCGTTCTTAATTTAACTAGGTTGAATACCCAGGTATTAGTGGGCCAATTGCAACGATAATCTAAAAGGCGATCATCCTTCATATTCTTCGGTTAAAATAATAAATGCCAAGCTCTATCCCTGTCCTGCGTGTCTGAGGCTCTTTGATCTCTCCGTGTGTCTAGATTCTTCACTCGCAAAATTACATGTTCCTTGAAAATCGGGCGAAAATCGGTCATATGGCCAAGTCTACTGTTCTTTCGATATCTTGCGGTAAAACGGCCCCTAAATATGCAAAATGGAACGTATATCCATGCACATGTACGCACACATGATGGATTGTCGCTTTAGTGAAAGTACCCGCGAAGCATCTCGTTGCCTCATCTAGCAGGAATGCAGGGGTAAGCACGACGCATAATCCGAGCCGCAGGAAACAGTGTATTACACTAGCCAAGTGATGTGTGGTACGGTACGAATTGAGTTTGACCTGCATACCTGCAATTTTCGGCTGTGCCTCTATACAATTCCGGAAATATAACAAGACAACATGTTGGGATGGCGTAGTTATCTGTTGAGGCTCAGATCCAGAAAGTTGGAGGAAGCAACATCAGTTTAATATATCAGATTCGGATGGAAATACAACAATGAAATAGGTCACCCAGGGAAAGTGGGGTAGGGCAGGGTACAATTGAGGCTCAAAATGACCATCTTATCCAATAGTTTGAGAGGCGGTGTGATGATAAGACTCATAAGAGCCGTGCCATCGAGGGCACTGGTAACTTGTCCAAAACCCACAATCAACATAGATCTGGGACAAAAACAAAATCGGTCGGATTGAGTTGCGTCGCCAAGAAGAAGCGCAGAATCCAGAAAATGAAAGGAGTTTCAAAAAGGACGATTTCGCAACTGACAAAACTCTTTCCAAGCGTGCGCGAACAGTATCGATAGTGCCATCTCTACTTAGTGATGTATGAACAAGTGAATAGCATCATCTTTCGAAAGCGAAGCTTCTCATGCTGTCAACCTTAGCTTCCTGCCGACCTTCACTATATGATTCCAGCTCATTTAGATCTTTGGAATTGAGGGCCCGGTGGAGTTTCCTCGAGCGATATGTCGTTGTGATGAGAACAACAGGCAGAAAAGCATTCGAACGATTCCAAAAAGATTTCAAGAAGATTTCAAGAAGATTTCAAGAAGATCATGACATATAAATTCAGCATTTTATTGGTGAGCTCAGTCTCGGAGAACCAAGCCACGTGCAAGCTTATTAATGCGTCCAGAGGAATGGACTGTACTTTCCTATTTCGCTATAGTGACGGACTTTATTTGTGCAGAGGACGATGTAACAGCGGAGTTCAGTGGAGTGGCCAGTGAGAAACGCTGCTCCACTCTGATGCTGTGCGATGCAGTGTGCACGTGACCCGCACTTCCGTGGCAGAGTGATTAGGTAATGAAAACTGCTGTTGAAGGGACCAAAGAAAAAGGGACACTCGTAAAAAGTTCCAACTTGGTTAGCGAGCTATTCCGAACTCCGTCGTCTTTTTTTACCCACTATACGGAGTTCAATGGAATGTCACTCGCTCGTCGACTCATTCTTCTGATGGCGATTTTTGCTATGACCTATGAGATATATAGGTAACCGTGTCGCGAGAGATCGCTCAAGGTTGTACAGAATGACAGAATTTCGCCTTCGAATTTAGAATATGGGCCATCTACAAAACTTCATCTCAGGCAAGAGAGTCGACCGTTCTTCACCGCCACCTTATCTACTCAAATTTCGATCCTCGAACTTATTTATCCTTTCGACAATATGTATCGCAGTATTTACAGATATCTTTCTTTACGGAATCATCGTGCCGGTCGTGCCTTTCTCTCTCACCTCGCGCGCAGGTGTGCCTGAATCTCAGGTCCAGAGCTGGGTATCTGTGTTACTAGCGGTTTATGGCGCAGCATTATTCGTAGGAAGCCCACTTTCAGGATGGTACGCAGACCACTCGTCATCAAGGCGTCTGCCACTACTGATAGGTTTGGTCGCCATGGTTGGTTCTACAGTCATGCTGTGCCTGGCAAACTCGGTCGCATTGTTGATTGTGGGACGCATACTCGGAGGGCTGAGTGCCGCCATTGTGTGGACCGTCGGGCTAGCCTTGTTGGTCGATACCGTTGGACAAGCCGAAATTGGAGAAACATTAGGTTATGTGAGCTTGAGTATGACTCTTGGGATTCTAGTAGCTCCCTTGTTGGGAGGAATCGTGTATGAGAAAGCTGGATATTATGCCGTTTTCTACATGGCTTTTGGATTATTAGTCTTGGATATTATTCTTCGCTTAGTATTGATCGAGAAGAAAGTTGCTCGACAATGGTTGGACGATGAAGTCGCCGATTCTGGCAGCAGTTCAGGTTCATCAACCTCGCCCAGTCCCGATGAGGATGCCGTTGTTACAGATGCGCGGAATGAGGAGAAGGCAGTACAAAGCAACCCCTCAGCCACTACCGAAGCTGCGCCAATTAGTCCCCCACAGATCAGTAAATGGCCTGCAACGTTCACCCTTTTGAAGTCTAGGAGGCTCTGTGCTGGACTCTGGGGCTGTGTGGTTCAAGCATCTCTGATGTCATCATTTGACAGTGTCATTCCCCTATTCGTTCGAGATACTTTTCACTGGAATTCTGTTGGCGCAGGATTGATCTTTCTTGCTCTGATGGTTCCCGGTTTCGCGGCACCTGCTGTTGGTTGGGCATGTGATCGCTATGGCCCACGTTGGCCATGTGTTGCAGGATTTGTTTTTGCAACTCCATTTTGGATTCTCCTACGACTCGTTACGCATAATTCGTTAAAGCAGAAAGTTCTACTCTGCGCACTACTGGCGCTCATCGGTGTATCCTTGGCATGTGTCATGCCAGGAATAATGGCCGAGATTACATATATTGTCGAAGCCAAGGAGAAGCAGATTCCTGGTCGATTTGGAAAGAACGGAGCATATGCGCAAGCGTATGGTCTCTTTGTCACCGCTTTTGCGGCTGGTACTCTCATCGGCCCAATCTGGGCAGGTTATGTTGAAGACTCTGCAGGATGGGGTACAATGGCCTTGACATTGGGATTATTCAGTTTGACTGGTGCTATTCCATGTTTAATCTGGACTGGAGGTCTAATAACAGAATCCAATGCGAAGAATGCAGGAGAAAGGGCGGTCAATTCTCAATCAAGGGCAATTGGTGATCCTCTGGCTAGAGATGCAGAGTCTATCGTATAGTAGGGTTTTTTTGTATAGAAAGCCATATACCTATGGAGAATAGAGTAGATACGGTAAGAGTTCAGTCTAGATGATAATGTATAGTCACACCTGTAAAACATCTGTAAAATCATATATTATTTCAATTAATTTTCTGAACCAAATCAACCAAATCAACTAAGATACTGTTTTATGATGCATAGCATTAGACTCATCAACTCTGTTATTGCACTTTAATGCTCAAGAAATATCCCCTAATCCATTTACTCCACATCGTTAAACCATAATTCTCCTATCAATCACCATCCTCACTACTCATCTTCTAAACTATTAATTCTACACGTCTCAAAGAATACTCAACAATGCTAAAAGCACGGGACAAACACATAAAGTAGGTTGCGAATATAGAACGTATGGCGAATGTGGGATGACTTATATATACTTATTGTGGTAATATAATGAGCGGGGGTTAGGTAGGATATGAAATGGTGGGTTTAATTGTTGCTGGAATGAGTTGAAGAATTTGGGGGTTGAGAAATGAGAATTGTAAGGTAGAATAGGGGTGTATATGAGATTAGATATAAGGAACAGAGAGTAGGTGGATGCTCAGTAGGTCGATATTAATATATAATAGAATACAACACAATCCTTCCCAAATTACACATTCTACTCCATCGATGTACACATCGTCCGTAATGAAATCGCCGAGAGTTTTCGAACCCCCGTCTCCGAGATCCCCAGCTAAACGCTGATCATTAATAGACCCTATGAGACCACGGCAATATCCTACAAACATGCTTCCTAATCTTTACATACTAGGAAAAACCAAACACCACTCTGCTTCGTCGTCTTGTCTTCGAATCGGCCAACCTCATTACTTGATCTAGTTGACAAATATCTTGTTTTAGCATTAGTATTGCCTTGTGAAATTATCTTTTCTCCGACCAAATCCAATATGAAGATATTAGTTTGAGTTGGAAAAATGACCTCTATAGTTCATGTAGCGCGCTTTGGTATTTTGGGCAGCAATTTTACATCAGTCTGGCACTCAAAAATCAGAACCGCTTTGAGTATCTCTTAGAATCTACGAACTCCTGTATAACTAACACAAATTCCAAATCACCTGCTTTTCATAAGCTCTGAAATAAAAAGTTTGTTTTGCCTTCCCGATCTCACTAGAGTTCACAAGAGAGGCGATGAGATTGTGGATTTAGTGCATATCTCGGTTCCTTCAGTTTTAAACCAGACAGGACATATATTAAGTGACCGTATGATTGTGAGACCGGTCTTCGTGGATGGTTTGGGAGGACCAAGATCAATAAGGGGGATAATGGGCCTGCGCCGCAATAGGATAGGACATAGCAGGTAGCGTGGAAAACGAGCTAGATTCAGTGACTAAAGATGAAGGGGGGGGGGGGGGGCTAGAAAGTTATGAGGAGCTTGGTGTGATTAGACTAACTTGAATGGGGATTCAAGAGTGGTTTCTGAGAAAATGGAAATTGCAAGCCTGTCAATGAGTTACAGTGGTCAATTATTCTAAATGAAGGGCTTGCTGAAGTTTCGGCTTTAATCCATACCGGCATTGGACTACTGCATTTCCGGTGGTCCTAACATAGTGTTAGCCACAAACTGCATTATCGTTCATTTTCAGATAGTGCGAACTGAACTGGACCGGAGTTTGAACTGCTTTCACACTTTTATTCATATCATCATGCCGGGTTAGTCATACTTCCAAGTCTCTACGGTACTGGCAGGAAAGGTCAAGATCTGATTGAATCAGTTTGTGAATTCCCTTTAGTATACATGGATATTAAAAACTACATTTACGTCGATGGGCACCGATGGGCATAATGTTTATCGAGCTTATCACCTGGCTCAATTGGACTGGAAATTGGTAAGAGCTCTGGGGAATAAAAAGATTGCAACTGTAGCAGTGGATGAGCTTAACACTTTAATCAGTCCGCACCTTGTCCCATTCTGACTCAAGACAGCTCAAGATATCTAAACACGGAGGTAGGAATACATCAAAAGAACCTATTCTGGGATTTGTTCCCCTGTCAACAAAAAGACAACGCACAAATCGGAAACCATAATACTAAATTCAAGAAAATAAACTAGTACAACGACATCATTGTCAAGCGAGTTTTAAGCACAGGGGTGTCCAGCCACGTGGACACGGCAGAGGTAGACAGGCAACAGCAAAAATAGGGACAGATCATCTCACTTAAAACAAAGCAAGGCTACCGGCATATGCGACTAGAGTAATAACGGGATGACCCTTGACCCTGTTACGACGTGCAACAAATTTTTAACAGACCAAGTGATAGGTGCCCTTTGTCGACATGAAAAAAACGTGGCAGTCATATAAAGCCATGTAACGAAGACCTAATGTAGGTGCGGCTTGAGTAGATGTGCAACAAAAAAGATCATAAGATGATGAGGTAAGGGGGTAGATATGCATAACTTGCAGAAGATCCACTCGCTTGAGTAGGAAGGGGGATCTCGGCCGACGACGTTGAGAAAAAGAAGGTAGTATTCCGGCTCAACTTGGAAACATGTAGAAAGAAAAAAAGAGCAATTGTAAGCAAGAAAAACATAGCATTCGAAGCTTTTGTGGATCCGGGTTAAAAATATGTACCGTGAACTTTATTTATTAGATAAACACCAGCCCGATGTGAGTTTATCGGTTACCCCTTGCACCGGCTGGGGCATCCGTTCTTCTACTCTTCAATACAGTCCCCATTGCATCTCTGACCTCCGGATCGGACCTAATGGTGTTTTGTACAAGCCATTCTTTGACCTTCCCCTTTACATCATTCATCGTTTGTGGATCATTGGCGAATGGAATCATTTCTAATGCGTGAAGTCGAGACGCATCGACATCTGCAGCTTTTGCAACTTGTTCTAATCGATCAAGTTGCTGCTTCAGCACAGTTTCTGGATTTCCGTTTTGTGGAGCTGTGGGTGGTTGTAATAATGGGCCAAGCTGGGAAAACGCAATGTATAATGTGAGACTCGCTTTTCGAGCGAGTTGTATTAATTGAAATGGAAGATATGGCGAATGTGATGTGAATGTCGCGAGGATTGGATTTATTATGTTCGTTGCAACAACAGGGAAGTGTGGGCGCGAAACTGTGTGCAATTCAAATACACAGAGCATGATTATGGTGATCCAGCGCCAATATTTGCCCCAGTCTAAATAGCCGGCAAGACTCAGTCCATACATGAATACTCCAGCGATGCCGTAGTAAGGAGCGATCGTCTGCATGCCATGGGCAAGGTAGTCTCTGATTGTTGAACAATGTTGCCACCCTATCACTTCTGGTCCGAATCTTTCGTATGCAAATCGTTTCGCGGGGTTAAGAAGTGTGTCTTGAGCCAATTTGAGATGGACAAAGTAACCTTCGGAGGAAGGGGAAGATGATGAAACTTTGTCAGGATGATGAATGGCTGCCAGCCGCCTGAATCTTGATTTGATTTCTCGTTCAGTCGCCGAATGAGGAACTCCTAGATCTTGGTAGAAGTCTCTTGCTTTGCGAATGTCCCAGTCGGCTTCGTAGATTGTGTACAGGAGATACGTAGATATGACCAATATGTTTATGCGCCGGCGATGTAGGACCCATTTCGGGGAACCAGGTTGAGGCTTTGGGTCACCGACACGTATTGTCAGTCCGTACCATAAAGTTTGAACCCAACCCGTAACCAACTAGAGCGTCGTGTTAGGAAGCATTATATGAATTGCATATTTGTATTAGGGGACAACTTACATTAGGGAGGAAGGTCCAGCCAGCTAAAGAAAGAAGGTTATTAGACATCTCTTAGAACTCTACCCTCTCCGTTGTTGTATTTTCAGAATATGTAAGACATGAACTTGCAAAAGAAGAGAAAACTGTAGTCCCTTGTGTAGTTTGTGTATTGGAAATGTATCCCAATCGGCAAGAGTAAAGCCACTTATCCTTTGTTTGCGACGAAAGGCTTATCTTATCGGATCACGCTAGCGGCCGCAGTAAAAGTTTCTGGGGGAGGACGTTCACGAAAAAAAATCAATAGCCTTGATAGTCAATATCCACAGAATGTCAATTGAAATGCCTTCACAATCAACAATTGCCGGGGCTTCTCCCAAAAAGCATAAGAGCAAGTCGGAAAAGAAGCACAAATCAACAGACAGCGAAAAGAAACGAAAACGTGAGAATGGGGAAGAAGGACATCGATCGAAGAAACACAGATCCGAAAAGACGGCGACACTAAGCTCGTCCTCGATACAACCACCAGCTGAAGTATCGCCATTCCATTTACAAACATCCTCCATCTTTTTGCCCTTAGCACCAGTATCTCAGAAATTTCCTCTCGAAGGTTTATGCGCCGAACACCTTTCTCCACTCATTCTCACATATTATCCTCCATTCAACGGAGTTATTCTTTCCTACAGCAACCCACGATTTGCCGAAAAAGCCTTTGGTAACGATGGAGATTCTACCCTCTTACAAAACTTGGACGAATATGCGGTGAGTTGGGCTTGGGTGACTGCTGAGTTTCTACTCTTCAAACCGGAAAAGGGAGCTTGGTTAGAAGGTTATATCAATTTGCAAAATGAAGGGCATCTGGGCTTAGTCTGTTGGAATCTTTTCAATGCAAGTATCGAGAGGGCAAGATTGCCAAAAGAATGGAGATGGATCGGTGTAGAGGACCAAGAGAAGGATGCGGAAGCCGAAGCTGAAGAAGGCGCAACATACGCTGAAGATGGAATTGGCTATTATGTGGATGGAGAGGGCAAGAAAATTGAAGGCACCGTGAAATTTCGAGTCAAGGAGATTGAATCAAATCATGATAAGGAGAGAGGGTTCTTGACAATTGATGGAACGATGTTAGATGAGGAGGCTGAGATGCGATTGTTGGAAACCGAACAGGACAGGGTTGGAAATAAAGACAGTGCTGGTAGACGTCTTGGTGGTGCAAAAGCTCTTGGTGCAACTAGCTTGGGAGTAACCGTTGAGCCCTCTGCCACGGAAGTGGACACAGGGAAGAAACACAGACGAAGAGATTGAGTTGTTCTCTGAGTATTATATGGCGTTAGTGGATACCAGGGTTCTTAATGATATTATCTTAGCTAAAACTCACGCGTGAAGCACTCTGTGTGCATTTACCAGTTTATACAAGTCCTGAAATTTGTACAGCACGTAGGTTTCTTGATATCAAATGGCTCGTTTAAAGAGACCAGAAACAAACCTAGAACGGGACTTCCGTGCAATTCGTGTCCATCAAACTCACCAGGAGAAATATCACCGGGAAACTAATATTTGTACAAGTCTGCCACGTGATTGCCCGTACCTTCTTTTTTATTTTTGGAGTTCGCGAAACTATTTTCGCGTCAAACGCCGTGCTTTCTTCCCCACACCTTCTCTGCATTGCATTTCCTAGCTAGGTAGGTCTTAGAGGCTTCAAACGGGTTGGGTCGATTTACATTCCTCATCGCCGACATGAGACTACGTTTGAATGTGCGCAGGCACAATCTTCCTGACTGCCCCATTATCTGGGATGTCAACACCTCAACATCCGCACCTACAGTGTCAGAATTACTAAATGAAGTTAATGATGTAATTCCCATCGAATCTACAGAATGGGGGATGGAGGATTATGCTGTTGAGGTGAAGGGGAAGGAAGGGCTTAATTATGAATGTTTACATTTTCAGCCTGTTGATAAAGTAATGAAGGAAGAAGATGAAGTAATGTAAGTTTGATCTAGCGTCTGTTACACATTTGCGAGAAACATATACTAATATGCCTCCCTTTAGCATTCGCCCACTTCTCACTAACGATCTGCGAGCGCGAAGAATATCTGGGAGGCATCAAATTTCGGCGGATGGGA
>JAHXJK010000131.1:0-155655 GCA_019395245.1 Botrytis pseudocinerea | reverse complement strand
ACATCAGAACGCATCTCTAATACCAACCTCGTCCAAATCCCTAATATCTTCCACGGCCACGAAAACTAACACATAGAGTATTTATGATGCTCTACCACCACCACCCCGTTCAATTCCTTCATCAATATCTTCCTCGCCTCTCCCCAGTTGAATATATCGGGTTCTCTGTCCTGAAATTTTCAATTTGACACATTGTTCTGAGTGTCTATCTATCATCTTATATGTTTTCGAAATCAAGAATAAAATCAATTGATATGTATATGTATGGGGTTCCTGGATATGCGGAAATTTTTGGAATGGACAGAGAAGAAGTTTGTGTGGGTGAGAGAGGGATTGGTGGGGAGATGATATGATGATGGGGATTCTTTGGGGGGTGGCGGGGAGGATGGATTAGTTGGATTTTGGGGTTGGGGGTTAGGGGTATGGAATTTGCAGAGGATTATGTGGTGGAATTGTAGAGGTTGTAATTTTTTTCGATGGATTTGTTGGATGCAGATTGCTTGAGGATTTTGAATACCTGATGTGTGTATGGGATGAGTGGTTTTAGTTGTGTTCGAAACTGTAGAGATGCGATACGATGATTTTATTTTCATCCTCAGGAATGCGCTTGGGAAAGTTGGAGATAGAGATAAAGGGGTTGGAAGTTGAGACTAACTAGACTGCTATTTAAGCTTCAGTAACACTATTCATATATAGCATGGATAAATCATAGCCCATTCTATCTCACTCGATTATTCTACTTTTTTATGTCATGGATATTCTGGAATTTGAAGAATCGAGAATATGTGTATGTATATTTACTCTTTGATTAATATCATACGTTACCCGCGCTTGGTTGGTGTGATCTCGAAGTGCAAATTGATGTATATTTCTGATTGCGAATAACGAATTAAATAGGATGGAAATCATTTCATTACATCTAGATATATCTACAAAAATTACTCAGAGCGTTTTATTTTACTTTCATATATTCTCAACGCATAACAGGATTCGATGATCTGCTAATTCCTAAATACGCGCGATTTATGCTTCGTTTCCTCCTTTCTTATACCAGCACACTCTCTTTCTCCTTTATCAAATACACCCATATAGCTACCGCACATTCTCTTTACCAATATTCTTCCCTCCCTCCCTGTTTCCAACCCTCAGATTATTCTACTCCCGCATACATACATACATACATAACACAGTTTCTCATAACATAACAGTCCAAAATCATCTCCATAGTATGGATAGCCCACAGAATAGTGCCTTACATAAGACATCTTACCAGAGAAGTGATTGATAGAGATAGGTGTTGTTGATTTTGATGGGGAATCTGTTGCGCTAGTTCGGTTTTATTGAGCAGGAAGTGAAGACACTTCGTTGATGCACGGGAGTGATGTGTGGGAATTCATCTGGCTAATGATTAGGGGTCTTGGTTGGTTGGTTGGATGAATGGGTTATTATTGTTATATATGCTAGGGCGTTGTGGCTTCATGAGATAATACGTGATGGGTCACGTGAGGATCGTTGCTATTTCCCCATCTGCGGGAAAACTAAAACTTTGAATGCAATCTAGTGTTAAAGGGGAAGTAAAGGAGGATCACTTAAGATGCATAGTAATCAAGACATTTTGTCTTTTTTCTATTAAAAAAAAAACTTAAGACTAGGCTTCAGAGAGTGGTTGAGTGAGAGTTTGAATTCTCGAGATAAATTTGTGTGCTTCGTGGGTTTGAAGTGCGGTTTTGGATGAGAGGTAATGTGGTAGATGTATCTGCCTCGAAAAGATGCCAGCCCTAGTGTTTCGGAAACTACAATTGTTTTCAAGCCTGAGCTTAGCTTTTCAAATGCTAGCTAGATGATTTGCGGACTTGGATAGTATAAATGTAGATGGACTATACCTTAACAAAGCCACCCAAAGTAACAGAATACACCACCATGCCAAATTCTCTGCCAACTTCCTGTTAGTCATGATAATAATAACACCATGAATGATGGTTTTAAGCGTGTAAGACGCAGAAACCTCATATTCTTTCATCTTTTAACAAGCTCACTTATGGTGTCCCTAGCAAGCCGGTGATCGGTTCGGTGGCGGAGTGATATAGAACTGATACTCTGTTGGTACCTGTCTATCGGTTTTGGATATTTTTAGGCTTATAATTGCTACCATTTATCAATGTCCCTTGATTTGAAGGCTGGGTTTTCTGGTGTTGATCGTGGCATTGGCCATGAAACTTCTCATTGTAGAGAGAGTTGGTGAGGGTGATGGAAGCGGGCACAACTCATCAATCTTTCTCTCATTCTGTTGTGACGATTTGCAAATGTTAATGACGGCCTTTTTCTGTCAGCTTGACCGTCTGTGTTTATAACAGCAGGCCTATTCATTCATTGTGCAACCAGCTAGGCTTCGCATCTTGTATTTTCAGTATTATGAAAGATCACGGCGGCGTGCCTTCGGCGTCTACCCATATCTCACTCTGCTGCATCTCTGCATCGGTTAGTTGTCACACGAATCTTTTTGTATGTTGCTACGCAGTCTAATTCCTCTTTAAAAATTCTTCTTCACTGATCAGCTCTGGCAATTTTCCTCTATCGCTATATCTGACCATTCTAGCTGCCTCCTCAATTACCTTCTCCCCGCCCTTTGATCGTGAACCTGGATTTACGCAATTCTTTTTTTTGTTGCCGGAATATTTGTGGGATATTATCACTTTATACAAACCAAAGCCTATAGTTTGTCTCTACATTCAGTAAACTGCTCTTCAGGGCTTGAGCAGATCTTTGGGTTAGGCAGTTGATATCAGGTCAAATTGCTAAGAAGCATGTGCAAAAATCACCCGAACGGGACACAGTGACGTTGCGAGCCCAATAAAATACTTAAATAAGCACGTATATAGAGATGTTATTGAAAGAGGGAACATACAATCTTCTATCAACATTGGACAATGTTGTTGCAATCTGACATGCTCTATTAGCGAGGCAGATCAAATGATTACCATCACTCATGTAATCGCGTGAAGATGCAAAGAATATACGGTCACTAAATTACGGCCAAGTGAATGACCAGACCCTGTCGACATTTATGATATATACATATTCTGTCGAACAGAGTGAATATAGCTGGAGGCGAACCGAATGGGGTCCAATATCCGATTTTATGGCCGTACCTCCTACTCTAGACTATCAATAAATCGCATCAGCGTCATTTCGCTAAATGTACTACACTACAGCTACAGACGGTCACTAGGTGCTAGTGTCTGACCGTACAGAAGAAATTCTAGTACTTAAGCAACTGAATTTCCCTTCCCAAAATCTCTTTCTACTTACAACATCTTCTTCTGGTTGATTACTACTTGACTTCATCACACTCAAAACGAAAGTATTCGATCCACCTACATCACACTTTATCATAATACTTCCAACAAAACAGTTACATTTCAACACCTTTATCAAACACTTAACCAATACCAAAACCTTTTCAACTATCAAAATGGGAGCCAAAAATGCTCGTGGTACCGCTGCCAATGTACGCCCATCCGCAGCTATGTTTGCCGAGATTGCCAGAAAGCAACAAATTGCATCCGACATTGCTCAAGCTGCCAAAGTTCTTGCAGCTCAGCCTTTTGATTTGAGCACACTTGCTTCCCACCCTGCTATCGTGGTCCTTGGTGTTAATGAGATTGGCATTCGAATCGACAAGAATACGGACATGAAGACACTCCTCGAGGTCCTGCCACAGTACCAACCCCATGTCAAGAACATGGCCATCGAAATTCACACTCCTGCCCCACATAGGGAGGCTCGTGAAAAGGTTACTAGCAGACTTGAATCGATGAAATCATTCTATGATGCCATCAATGGATTCAAATGGATTCACCTCGATGCAAATGTATTCCTCGATACTTACAACTTCCCACAGATGAAATTGGCGGCTGGCCTTTGGGGCTTGAACCGCAAGAGCTGGAAGTTGATCTATGAGATTCATGGATTTGAAGGCGACTATGTGAAGGTAACTGATGGCTCTGAGTTCGGTCGTAGGTTATCGGGCGTCTATAAGAAGGAGTTCTTGAACGAACCCAAAGAACCAAAAGAGGCCAAAACTCCAGAGGAATAGATTTCATATCTGCGGATGAACTCTAATAGCTCGGCCCTGTTCGAAAAGGTTCGAGTATACCTTTCGGGAGGAAGGGACGGCGACGGCTAAGATTGCAGACATTTTAGGGACAACCCTGGGAAAGTTTCTTTCAAAGATGAATTCCGGGGTACTTTTGAGGGGTTACAGGTTGCAAGCGCGTGGCAGGAATGTTGGCACGGTTTTTCTTTTCCTTTCTTTGCTTGATTGGCTTTCAGATCACATAATAAAATGTAGTTTGCAGAATGATATCACCTTCTCTGCAATTACACCAAAAAAATTATAAAAACTCTCACACATATGGCGTTTCCCCACAATTCACTTATGAAATTGAAGTTCGCTGTGCACTGTGACACACTAAATCAAAGAATTATAGGACTTGTGATGAATTGTTACAGATGCAAGCATTATATTGTGAGCTCTTATCGCTTGATCCTGCGACTAGCAGGCTTGGAGGGATCCTTAAAAAAAGAGATATTGACGCAGCTATTTAGCAAAGCCTGTTGTCAAAAACCGCCTACTATGACAGTTTCACCTTGGTTTCTTTAGAATATAAAAGCATGCAAGATCTAATCACCAATTTCAATGTTCCTTGGCCTCCTTGCTGCCTCCTTCTCCATGAACTAGATGGATGAAAGGAGTCATCTCACTAAAACCACGTGACTCTGATTGAATAATTGAATTTTTATGCCCAGCCCCCTCTGAGCCATTGATACCCTGGCTTTAATTAACAAATGAAGAATATTTTAGCCAAACAACAAGTCAGACGTGGCATGATGATTACTGAACCAAGTAGAAACTAATCCACGTGATATGTTTGTTCTAATTCACAGCCTTTGTCAACCACGATCTCTAATTTTAATTGCAGGTTGCAATACAATAATTAACCCTATAATAAGAATGCCATCAAGTTCCACCGTTCAATAAGATTATCCAGATACCATGTATACAGATATAAATTGCTTCGAACTCAACCTCACCTTCATCGCCAGAAAGAAAGAAAGCCTGGTCAAGCCCCAAATTCGAATGGACTGAAGTTACTCCAAAGACGGAAGTCTGGAGGCATACTTACTCAAACACGTCTCGCGAGCACGCTATCATATAACTTTCAAAGCAGTAAGTCTGTTGCGCTGAATCCACTTGTCGCGCTGAAGATTGTTTCTCGTGTGAGGTTTGAGGCGTGGTGGGGAAAGTATTTTGGTAAAATCAGGTGAACTCGGATCTGGTAGCCCCTTCTGAAAGTTGCGATGTAGTTTTTACAATGATCATTTTGCAATTCTTGACATTTCAAGCTATTGAGGCTATTGAAGCTTTCTTATTACTTCAGTACTTAAGGTATGGAAAGTGGCTCAACTAACGTTCTCTTCATCCTTCAAAATATGTGGAGGCACTCAGACTTTGACATCTAAACCTCACTTTAAATCACGCCGGCACCTTGCTCAATTTTAGCATGCTGATCTTCCAAGTGGAGTATTTAAATCCATTCCGCTAACTCATAAGATGTTTCATCACCAAAGTTCCATCCTTTTACTTAAAAAGTGGAATTTATCCCGAGATCCTCATAACCGTACTACCCTTTTCATCCTTTTCGTCATATGCAGCAACAGCATTCACAACACTCACAACAACACACGCCACCCACAATTGCAGTACTGTCATCACAAAAAATTAGCATGAACCGTTCTCTTGTTTACCAATTAGCAGAAAATTGCAAGAACGTACTTTCTTTTTGTATGAGAATGATGATGACGATTATGATGTCCACCTCCTCTTAAGCCTACTAGAGATTCAGATGCTGGCGATAGAGTCATCTCCTCGATTAGTTTCTGGGAAAGAAAAAGTTAGTGCTCCACAGACATTATGAGATGAGCGATGTAGACGAACGGGTTGTTCAGTGTGTATAGGAGACGGAATTTGTGGCACTGTCATTGATACAGGTGGGTGAGGACACGGCGGTTGTTTTGAATCAGATCGTGATGCCATAGCGAGCGTTGGTGTTTTGGAAAGCTATTCAGATATCTTAAGTTAAATGGGTACGGGGAAGTAGTTTGGCGATATAGTTACAAAGCCACAACGACTGCAAACTATTTGGTATGATGGAAAATAAGCGTCTAACAAGGAGAATCCACAATTGAATCCAAGAAACACATGAGTTTCTTGGAGTCTTAAATGAAAGCGTGGTGGGTGCCAACCATCGATAGCCGCTGGGCACATCGGCAGTGCTTCCAACTATCGGATTACCGGCCGAACGTTCGGCCACAAAAATTATTGTAGAATGATGAATTTTCGATGATTTGATTGTATTTACCGCGGATTTTGTAGGATTGTTCAAATTGTTTGCGCTTGGTTCCCATCATGTCGATAACCGTTCTGTTCAATCTTGCAGATAAAGGTAGGCAGATACCTGTCCCAAGCTCTGTCTTCCATTGCCCCAGTATCGCGTTGGCAGGTTGGCGATCCAAAAGCTTGTTGTCAGCGCTTAGGTTCCCACCAGAGAAAATCAAGGGAAAAGTACCGGATCGATCAATGTCCCAGGAGAAAAAAGCACGATTCTTGAGCTGGGGTGAAATCCTAGAAGGTTCTTCAAGGGCTTGCAATAGCTTTGCCTGTATTCCGGCAGTGAGATGGATGCAATTCCTAGATTTCAATAAGATTATTCAAACGACTTGAAATGCTGAGTTAATGTTGAATACAAAGCAATTGATGAGATAGAGAATATCCTATACATCTAGCGTTCGCTCGATATTTCCATTCTCTCAATCTGGTAATGATTACATTCACTACATTCGTACCCATGATTGACAGCGCCACTATCAACTTCATCCTGCGTAGGTTCGACCTGCAAATTATCCTCATCACACCTTAGATCATATCTTTTCCCGGCACTTTCCATATCCCTCAAATAGCCAATGCGTTCCGCTATTCTCTCCGCTAATCCCCAGACCCTAACCCTATTCCTCACTCCCAGATTTCCTT
The DNA here is from genome assembly GCA_019395245.1 of Botrytis pseudocinerea. Classification (NCBI taxonomy): domain Eukaryota; kingdom Fungi; phylum Ascomycota; class Leotiomycetes; order Helotiales; family Sclerotiniaceae; genus Botrytis; species Botrytis pseudocinerea. The sequence goes on along the minus strand of JAHXJK010000131.1, from coordinate 148,565 downwards.
TCTGTAAACGTTTGACCTGATCATAAACTCGCTTCCAAGCAAAACTTGGTGATTTCATAGCGATACAATCTTTAAAAAATTGTACATACTCAGAGTCATTTCTTTCGTTCAGTCCTGCGAGATCTTCTCCATGTCGTTCGAGGAGCATTTTTCGAAAAATTTCCATTTTGCGCTGTTGAATCTGATCGATCTCCCAGAACCATGGAAGCTCCTTCACAAGGAGATCCCTGAACAGCTGCTGGGGAAGTTGACGAAATGCGCGACTTACCAGGCGGAGGTTTGCGATATCCTTAGATCCAAGTTCGCATAAAATTATTTGCTTGAGTTCGATTGGAAGTTTTTCGAAAAGATCTGTTGAGTTCACATATGGCTGCAATGAATCTCCATTGAATTGTCTCTTGCGCCAAACAGCCCCCATATCCTTATCATAAGGATTCTGGTGTTTAAATGCATCTAACACCATAAGAGAAAATCCCGGAATATCATGAGGATTGGCCGCAAGATACTAGCAAATATTGATATTTATCAACATATTTTGGGGAGTGAAAACGCACTTCTGAGCCAGGAATATGATTCCACCACTGCTGTTTACACTCCTTTATTATGGATTCCTGTTTAATACTCTGGAAACCACAATTTGAACATGCAGACCTCTAGAGAAGTAATAAGTCAGCATTGTAAAGGATTGTAATCGATGCCACTTACATGCCAAAGGGCCATGAATCCTTGGAGGTCAACCCTCCCCAGTCGAAGTTTTGAAACACGTTCGAAGATTTTCCAGCATGAATCGTGAACTGGGACGCCACGAGGAAATCCATGTTCATTTACAACTTCATAATTCATAGCTAAGAACGCATTGACACCGTAACGGTAACGGGGTAAGTCACCCGGCTGCCAATGATCTTGGGCGGTGATTGACTGATCAGTGATAAAGTAATCACTGCACTTTTCATAGTCTGGTGCATCTTCCTCTTCAGAAATGTTTCCTGGTTTCTTAATGATGTAGCGAGATAGCCTCATATCCTACAACCGTGAGTAATGGGGGATTGTCCGAGAAATTTACACTCACCTTCATTTGTGCCACTGAAATACGATGTCCGCTGTAGCCCCCACCGAAAACGCAATTTGGACCAGAAATATGCTCAGTTAATGGTCCATATCTGGCATTTTTCTCGCAGCCACTTTCTTCTGACAAATCATAGCAGGTGGTCGTTCCTCTGGCATAATACATACTAGTCGAAACGCCCCAGGCAGCCTCTGGTGGTTCATATTTTGTGCGGCACCTTGCTAGATTGAATGATACCGCACAGATTTGACAAACATTCTCGCTATAAGCCATCTTTAGATCCAATCAATCCACTGACGTGATCGAGAAGACAGAATGTAGAGGATCTAGAGAGTAGGTCTCTTTCTTGTGTTGATCTTCTGGTTGCCTTTTCGACGTGACTACCACTCGACCAAGAGTTGATTTTCGTGTAGTTGCCAGCTCTAGAAGTAAACAAGATATCGAATGGATTGTGCAGCTCTCATGTCCTATAGATCTTCGAAGTAGGAAGGCAGAAACACAGCCCTCGGCCAAGTTGTCTTTCATATGGAAATCTGCCTTACCTAGGCACCAGAGCTTGGCATGGAGCATATTATATTAATGGTTTACAAAGACAATTACAATACGAATAGAGATAACAATAAAAGATGAGATAGAGAATATGATAGGAAATGTTTTACAAGATGGAAATGAACCAAAGCGATGTCGTTCTGAGAACTCACAAGCCCAAGATTTATCTTTCCGGAGGGGTATGGAGAATCTAGGCCCAAGCGCCCCCTAGTTCCAAAGCCTACCCGCGGATACCAGTGGACCGACCCCTCCGAGCCTTCAAACATTCAGTCTATGACCACAACTTCTGAAGCAAAGAAAATTATTTGCCCCAATTCTGTACGATTTCTTTCCCAAACCCTCTAAATAGTATTCAAACCTCTCGAAAACCATGGCTCTTGAACATGGAAACCCCGCCGATCTCCTTCCTGTCCACTGGAAATCTCAAATTACAGCCTGGTTTGCAGAAGATACCCCCTCCTTTGATTACGGCGGATTTGTCGTTGGTGATAGCGAACGGACTGCAACTCTGTATGGGAAATCGCGAGGAATACTAGCAGGTGTGCCATTTTTCGACGAGGTATTCGCACAAGCTGGATGTTCGGTGAAATGGCATACGAAAGAAGGAACATTAGTCGATCCTGGCGCATCCGGAAAAGTAGCCGTAGCTACTGTTACTGGGCCAGTACGAAAACTTTTACTAGGAGAGAGAGTTGCACTTAATACATTGAGCCGTTGTTCTGGGATTGCCACGAAATCGAGGGACATGGAGGTTTTGGTTAGGAAGGCGGGGTACAAGGGAATTCTTGCTGGAACGAGGAAAACTACTCCAGGCTTCAGGTTGGTGGAGAAATATGGAATGATTGTTGGAGGGGTTGATGGGCATAGACATGATTTGTCTAGTATGACTATGTTAAAGGATAATCACATTTGGGCTAGAGGTAGTATTACTGATGCCGTTAAGGCTGCGAAGGCGGCTGGTGGGTTCGCATTAAAGATTGAGGTGGAGGTTGATAGCGAGGAGGGTGCTGATGAAGCCATTGAAGCCGGTGCTGACATCATCATGTTGGATAACTTTTCGGGAGATGGATTGAAGGTTGCTGCGAAGAGCTTGAGGCAAAGGTGGGCTGGGAAGAGGGAGTTTTTACTGGAGTGTAGTGGAGGGCTTACGTCTGAGAATGTGGAGACTTATATCAACAATGGTAGGTTTAACACGTTCTCTCTCTCGCTGATCATTGCTAATTCATACATACAGATATAGATATCATCTCCACGAGTGCGATACATCAAGGCGTACCTCATGTCGATTTCTCTTTGAAAATTGATCATTAGTGAATAGCATAAGGAGGAACATAAAACAAGCTACTCTGCAGGATGCACAACATGTTGTTGTCTCGTTCACAAGTTTTAATTATGATCAGTCGGTCAGCCTCATATTGCAGGTACACAAGCAGAAATACCAACTATTTCAGCTAGAGTACTAAGATGGACAGAATGACAGCGCTGAAACTAGCCTGTATGCCTCACAATGATCTGCTCGAAGTCAATGGAAGAAGTAGAACTTCCGGGCCTGTGTTTTCACCATCCACTACTTCCTCTTCTATGAGCTCTGCGACCTTTTATAGGTTAGCATAGCACACTTTCCTTGTCTTTGAAAGGCGTTGCTTTTCACGAGATTGAGAGGGTTGCGGACCTAGTCTTATAATACTCGATATGCACTACATCAACATTGTCAGTTGCAGCGAGGTCCAAGTTTGAATAATGACCACTTACTCATAGATTACCTCTGCCCCCTTTCTCATTCCACTACCCACCCACATTCCACAATTGACCTTTGAACAATATCTTTCATCGCCTGTCTCCATCTCAATAAACAGCCTAAATCTATAACTATTCGGGTCAACTTGATCAGCTAACGCAGGGTCCGCTAGCTGGACTAATACTTCAGGAGGACCCGTTCTCCAACCATGCGTTTTGATGGCAATATGTGCTGGAGGATCATCATGAGTTTGGAGTAGATAACTAGTTTCTAGCCGGGCTGATCCGTCGGGTATTATCAGTTGGCTATCTTGGCCTCCGGGCTGTGGAACATTAGTATGTAAAGTCAGAGGGAAAAGGGCTGATGTACTAATACGATTCCTGACCCCCATGATCCAGACCACACACCCCCTGTGAATGATATCCAATTTCGATGTCCAAATGGTGTTTGGCCAACCGAAATTCGAGGGTTCAGGGAAACCGACATACGGAAATCGAGATTTAGGTTTGGATGGGGTAGTGATAAATCTGGATGAGGGTATGAAGATGTGTTGGTATTGGTTTGGTCACCTCTGCGAATAATTAGCACTTGCGCATTTTTACGACCTTTTCATACACTCATTTGAAAATAGAGCCTAAATTCCTAGAATTTTAAGAGAGTAAAGCCATATGAAAATTTTCCAAGAGGCTAAATTAATTAGATGTTACTTGGTAGCTAATAATGTAACTGAGTAATTTGGAGTAAAACATAACAAATTCTAAACATATCTCGTGAAACACTAATAACATACTGCGTAGCAAAGTTCCAATCCCCCATAAAGGTCTGATCATCCACTGTAGAAGTCCATCTCTGAGTCGTCGAATCTTGCATTCTAGCAGCAGGAGTAGAACTCTCTCGCCATTCAACACTCGTTGGAGAAGCACTTAGATCACTACTAGCTCCGATGTTTCCCCATGCATTTTGAAGTCCATGGACAGACCAACCACTTCGTGGAGTTGAAGAATTCATTTCAGATTGAACTCTCAAACGATTAACTTCCTGTTGACGTACTTGTGTCGTATCTGGTATAGGTGGCAGTGGTTGAATACGATTTTGAATATAGGTGAAGGAGGGATATGCTTGGTTGAGGTCCTCGGATTCCATTTGAGGGGTAAATATAAATTGATGAAGGAGTGTACTTTATCGTGCCTTCCTCGTATGAACAAAGTATTTCAGTGTAGTTAGATAGACAGCTGGCGTCGTACATCTGGCCAAAAATTCCCAGAGTTGATGCTGCACTTACAACGTCGGCTTGAAATTTTACATTTATCCAAATTCAACAATATGAATTCACCAAGTTCCAACTTGTCCGAGGCAATGTTGTGAGTGCTTGGTGGGGGCTGACATAAGCGGGCCAAATGTTTTAGTAAAGATGGGCCGGCTGAAAATTCTTTTGCAACAACGCCCATTATAATTTTGAACAAAACGGTTCTGTCATCAAACAAAGCAAACAGCAGCCCGGTTGGCACAATTGGTTAGCGCGTGGGCCTTTTAAGACAGATCCTGTCAGATGAAAGCCCAAGGTTGAGAGTTCGAGCCTCTCATCGGGCGTTTGCGGTATATTTTTGTCTTTTTTTTTTTTTTTTTTTTTTTTAAAAAAAAAAAAACCTTTCCCCTTCATTCTCGTCTACACGTGACACATCAAGCCCTTTTCCTCTCTACACTCATTCGGTTGTCATGGGTACAAAGGTACTTCTCCACAAAAGTCTTTTGTTCTTCAGGAATTTCTCGAGAAATGTCCCACCAAGAACCTCCACCAGCTAAACTAATAATCCTCGCTAATCATCAAATTTTTTTGAATTCTTTTTCCATAGCTTTTCCCTGGGACGACTGTCAACGCTTTAAGTATTCAAAATACGGATAGCATTATATCAACAAAGTTAAAGCCTGCCCGGCTAGCTCAATCGGTAGAGCGTGTGACTCTTATGATTCAATATCTATGAGTTCTTCTGAAATCACAAGGTTGGGGGTTCGACCCCCCCGTTGGGCTCAATTCCCTTCAATAGAAAATTATTTTTGTCCATTTCTTTTGCAATTTATTTTTCATTGACCCAATAAAACTCGAAAACTCTGTTCGAGGTGGGAGAAATTGGAATCGTACAATGTCGACAATTTTTTGTTTTGATTCAATCCGCTTGGAGAGTTATAGACAAACAGAGTGAGTAGCTCTCCCTCCTGGCTGCTTAAAAACCCACGCCCAACCAATTGTGCAAGCCAGGCTGGTGTTTGCTTTGTTTGATATTCGGCGGTCCTAGCGGGCCTTCCCGCTGTTTTCAAAATTCTAACTACTCAAAAGCACAAAATGCGTGCGGACGTTTTGTATGGATCGGCATCGATGCAAAAAAATCAAAAAAGATGAGTCTCTCAGGCGCGAGTCGAACGCGCGACATCCAGATTACAATATGCAGTTACAGTCTGACGTCATAAACCAACTAGACGACCGAGAGGTTTTTCAAGTAGGCTTGAATGGTCACAGTTTGTTGTGTTTGTTGACCTTGGCATTGAATCTAGAGTATCTATACAATTGTGTGATTGTCGTGGGGCTTTGAGGTGGGGTTTCCACAAAAATTCACGCTCCCCGCTCCACGTCTGTCGAAGAACTTCATACCTCGGCTTCAGGAATTATATAGTAGCAGCAAAGTAGAACTAGACGTCAAGTATTCCTTTCACTGTTAAAGTAACCATAGGCTTCGTCCCTCAGCCTGTACACGGGGTTTTGCTCCTGAAAAGTAGTGAGCTTTAATGCTAAAATGCATTCATTACTCGCGTGCAAGCAAATCTTTGATATAATTTATAAAACAATTATACGGCCCATCTCCTCGGGTTCATTTTTCTGATAATTCTCAGTAGATGTGAATCCAAGCAAGGTATCCAGCAGACATCTGGACCTGCAAATCTTGGGAAGCGAGGCAATGTATTAAATCATATTGGAATTTTGGATCAGCTGAAGGAGGTACAAGTAGATGAACACCCCCATAAATCACACCGTAGAAGCTGTCATTGTCCGGATTTTGGTAGCTCATTCTGCTTCTGCTCGACTCTTGGTTCCGCAAATTCGAGGAAATCCAATTAATAACACGACCATGTGAACACCGTATCGAACTATCATTCATATCTCAAAACTGGTTCTGTGTCTCGAAGTGTTTTGAGATTCATGCGAAGAACTCAAAATTCAGAAAATATTTATATACCGCAATGTCATTATGTAAACCAAAATCAATTCTTATTCTTTATCTAATAGTTCCATTGTTTTTACTTCTACACTAAACTCACTATGACTTGATACTCTATAATCTCCATGATAAAATGCATAATCTCAACCGTTATGTCATGGGCCTGGTTCACACATAACTAACTCAAAGACGTTTGGAATATGATAAATGTTAAGGGAATTGGGCACAGTTCCTGATAACAAATCATATTTCTAGATAGGTCCCGTTGTATACAAGAGGGCTGGGGAATTTGATCGGGAACACCGATTATCTCATTGAGCCTGGAGGAACCAGATATCACCGCACATAATAAAGTCATCAAATTCAAGGGATCCAAGATCCCAAATAATCACAGTACGCTGGACACCAAAAGAATGACAAGCTCATAAAGTGATACAAATTGTTAATTCTCCAAGAAATTAAGAGAACGATTCTATAGTTAATGAACAATCCGAGCACCTGTCCATCCATTCATTTGAATCTCACCAGAGCAATTCCAGCCCCGTTGAGATTCCTATGTTTCTGATCAAGGTGTAGAATTCGGCTTCATATTATGATTTCTGAGAGTATTTCATCAGTGCCAGTACCCATTATTAGTACCTAACTAGAAATGTATTTTTCTAGTGATAGTCTTAGGTATATACCAGATTATTCACGCGGACTGAATGTTGAGTATCAAATATTGAATCAGAAACTGTGAATTATACTGAAGCTTCTGTCTCAGCCGCAGCACGCTCATCTTAATCCTCTCCAGATCTGAAGTTTATTTTGATAAAGACATCAATATAGTGGCAGAGGCTCTCAGAAAGATCCATTTCATCCGACTACATGAACACGATTGATGAGCCGGTTCGCATCAATCATATTAGACGGTATGAAAATGCTAAGATAAAACCGCCAAAATAATATAACTTGACGGTTCACAAAGATTCAAACGCAGATAGAAGGGATGTGGTAATCGCAGTGTCGAATAGTTGAGCCTGATTTTAATGGTTTTAAGATGTGAATATCGAGAGGCATCTGAATCTTCAAAATAAATAATTCTCAGTGAATGGTCTACCTGCTGTCCAAGAGTCATTCAATGCTTTGGAGACATTCAAAAATCGAAATTGTTTTCTTATCGGCCTGGAAGCCGGGGCTGTTGAAACATGCTGGATGGAAAACTGAGGGTTGAGGGCATCATCACAAGTATACACTCACTGTATTATCAGATGTAATTCGTTCGATGCTTGGTTAAAATACACATTCCAGTAGTTTCACGCCCGCAGATCGAGTTCAAATTTCGATGAATCATGGACACTCTTCTAAATTTAGACTGGTGTTAATTGCTTGGTGCTTGTATGAGAAGGATACGGATCACGGAGCACTTAAGATGGTAGGTCCTTGAATGTCAAATTGTATTCTGTCTAAAGAGCTAGTCTCTTCCGTATTCGCTTAGGGTCATAAGAACCATCAATTATAGTACTTATATGGGTGAGCGCTACAGTTCAACAGCAGTAAGAGTTTCCCTATGTCCGTTGGATTGGTTTGGAGTAGCAGATAATTGGAATAAGAAAGTGTGAAATACTGTGGAGTAACATACTTCATCAAAATAATGAAACCATTGTTATTGGCCTATGGACTCCAAGTACCTAATTATCGGAAAATCAGGGAGTGAAAAGATGTATTGGAGTAATTGACAGGGTTTAATAACTCATTGCTAAGGCAGAGTTTCTTCAAAGTATTTATAATTCACCTAACGGAAATTATACTTTTAACATGACCGAACCTTAAATAACATCTGATATGTATGTTTCAGTTTGGAATTGCAGAGGGAGAGTTGCCATAACATTCGTGGAATATAGCTAAAACTTATTTGATTTGCGGTTTTTGCCCAAGAGGTTATGTAATATTTTCTTAATCTTCAGGTAGCATACGGCTTGCAACCATTAACAGTATCTGGCAGCAAGCTGGATTTTATCAGTGGTAAACGGGAAAATGGGCTTACCCCTGCACACTGGAACAGACTTGCAACAAAAGCCTTCCATACCGGAAGACACGAGAAAATGAACTTTAAAGTTCAATAGTCGAGGGTTTAAATTCTATTTCCCATCATAGTCGGAATTAGACTTTGATAGCTTACTGTCTACATCATTACGTATGTAGACAAGTAATTAAAAATGATGAAAGATTGCAGGATGTAGGACATTGTGAGATTGAGAGCATCAAAATCAATGGCGAGAAGTTGTCGTAGGTACGAAGCCATATTAATGAGACAGCACTTGCTTCTGGCAAAGAGTATTTGAAATATATCACCCACCAAGCCAGTTCTACCAGTCTTACAGCGATGAATCCATGGAACTTAGCATCGGCTGCCCCATAGATGGACTCGAAACTACTCAAGTCTGATAAAAGGGTGAACGATAACCGCCACCCAATTTGTGGAAACAGTAGAGTTGAAAAACTCGCAAGTGTCATTATAATCTCGATCAGCAAGCTTCTAGTTTTGTCAGTTAGACAGCTTGATCTACTTATGATACTCCGAGGGGATGTGTATCGTGTGAATCTCGATTGAGGTAACAATTTGATCTTGGTGTCGAGATGTCATGAGTAGATGATGCTGATATTAGCACGTGACGCGGCAAAAATGCAGCAAGCGGCCGCATGACCGCATCAACCTCAATGTCGACTTATTTTCGAGCAATCCTCCCTCTCTACAAACACTTTGTAAAAATGAAGCGCATTAGTCAACTACCGGTGGTGAATGGCTTGAAAGGCCTACGAATCTCTCGTGGTCAAAGCTTAGCTCCATTGAGCCAACGATATATCCACACAACACAACCTTCGCCTGCAACAGTTGCACCTGCAGCATTCACAGCATCTGGCCCACCACCAGCCGCGCCAACTCCCAGTGCCGAGCATGTCGACATTCGGGTCGCAAGGAAGAGGAAGCAAGCAGAGCTACTCAAAAAGGGTCAAGATATGAGAGCTGTAGCTGGTGGGAAAGGCGGTGGAACTGCGAAACTCAAGAGGTTCTGGAAGGATGTTAATGTACAGGATACGGAAGGTAACATCTGTCAATTCCTTATTTAATACTAAATAACAAATCCGCTAATCAGTATTGAGAGCGCAGAGGGTTTACAGATTTTCCTTGACAAACGAGCTCTTCGAAGACCTTCCAAAGATATCCTCACAGTACCACATCATAAACCACACTTGGCATCTGCCATCGCTCTTGAATGGGATCTCCTTGTATCTGCACAGCAAGCTTTGAAAACTCACCTTATACCAATGACCTCACTCGTGAACCGCGCTCTTGATATCATAGATGAAGAAAATGAGGGCAGAGATACAATTAGGAACCATATTGTCACAACCGTAATGCGATATCTCGATACTGATTCACTCTTGTGCTGGGCACCTGAAGCACCTGAAGATCCACCAGGATATGAAACACACGTTGACAGAGTAGAAAGTCTGCGAAGCATTCAGAGGAAGTCTGCGGAGCCTATCATTCAATTCTTGTCCGAGAAGGTATGGCCCGGGGTAGAACTTATACCAGTTTTAGATGCGGATAGTATTGTACCTAAGAGTCAACCTCAAATGACTAAAGATATAATAAGAGGATGGGTGTCTGGATTACCTCCCTTCGAGCTTGCAGGATTGGAGAGAGGCGTGCTAGCTGGAAAGAGCTTACTTGGAGCTGCACGATTGGTGGTTGAATGGAGTACTGAGTTAGCACATTTGCGGGATGAAGCTGCTGAGAAGAAATTTGGTGTAGAGGAGGCAGCCAAAGCTGCAAGTTTAGAGGTAGATTGGCAAACCGGGATGTGGGGAGCTGTTGAAGATACACATGATGTTGAGAGAGAAGACATCAGAAGGCAATTGGGAAGTGTAGTATTGCTTGTATCCGGGGAAAGAAATTAGGCTATGTGTATTATGACATCTTCAGAGAATGCATACACTATGTTAATGATGAACTTAAGAGCAGTTAAAGGTTGAAAGTCTCAATCTCATACTTATATTGCCTGATAGACCAAAAGAAAACATGTACATCCTCTCATGGCGCCTTTGACGCTCATAAACTCAGCTCCTGTCAATATAGCATCCATATCCATAGCACAAACTTTGAATAGATGTATCTTTGTAATCCGTTGCCACACTTCCTTGCTTCTGTGCTCATCTAAATATTGAACGATGCCATCTTATACTCCAACCTTCTTTATTATTCCATTCCACCGCTAGCTGATTACAAGACACGCCGGCCAGTGGACAGCCCACACATCATTTGCGAATAGACCCGAGATATATATGACACATGTGCGTAACATAAAAGCAGTCTGCCATCGAGGTTTGAACTTCGGACTATCTTTGTACCCTTAGAATGTGGCTCCTCCATCTTATTAGTTTCAAATTCGAGGTAGTAAAGCTCAGGTACCTCGAAATTTGAAGGTTAGGATAGGTAGAAATATATGATCGTAGATGCAGCCAAACGGTTTTCTTTTTTCATTGCACGGTAGATAAGAACGAATTTTTGGTTTTCAAGTATTCACTTCTTGATTTGGAGCCTCCACAATCAACTATCTTTCTACGCTCAGGAATGGTGGCTCTTTAGATAGACGTAAATGCAGCCTTGCTGGCCCAGATGTAGGTAAGTTATATCTCGTCAAAACTTCGTGCGTTCTGTTCGCTTCTTTTCTCTTTGTCAAGAGGATCAACAGTAGAAATATTTTCTGCAATCAGTACCATCGAACGAGTACTCTATTATAAAAGAAAGACACCCTCATTACCAAAGCCGTCATGCCACCAAAGAACGTTGTGAAAGCCTCTGCGAAGGGAAAAAAGAGCTCTGCTCGCCTTGCCGCCGCCGCCGCCAGCAGCAACACCACCTCCACCACCTCCGCCTCCGCCTCCTCCACTTCCAGCGCCATCACCACCACCACTGCTGCCAATAGCTCCTCTGCGCGCGCCCGCTACCGCAAGGCTCGGGGAGTGCCCGATGACATCGGAAAGGCTACAAACAACGCCACCCAAGATCGTTTCCGCGCCAGGAAAAAGGTGAAGGCCACCTCAGCATGGAAGAATGCGAATCCGAAGGAGAAAGAGAGAATGTTGATCGCCGCGGCCAATGCGGTCATGAAGGAGTAAGTTGGGACCCGCTTTGATTAGCTAGCTTCGATCCGAGAACTAATGTCGTTCTTTATATAGTAAGCCAGATGCTCGTGCTATTGGTGCCGCCATCGGCATGAAGATGGGCTTAAGATTTGGAAAATGGAGAGAAATGGGGAAGGGGGAGAACGTAGAAGAGGAAGGAGGAGACGAAGAGGCAGAGGAAGAGGATGCGGGAGCCGGCCCTGACGACGAGCCGGGTATGTGCGAATGTTCGGTATACTATGGAACAATGGTACTAACAAGTACAGGTGTTAAGGAACGCCGTCGGGAAGACGAGGACGACGACGAAGACGACCCCAACGGGGAGTATACCAAGCAGTATATGAGCCATTCCATCCCTCGCCAAGTACGTATCAAACACTCGCCTCTACCTGGACAATCAGCGCGTATACAGCGCTCAGAACTAACGCTCGATAAAGCGCGTTTAGGATGACGTCATCTTCTTCGGTAACCCGCTTTCTTAGAGTAAGTACTTTACACCTCAATGCCCCTAATTGATTTGAACAATAGACTAGGTGTATAGAGCAACGCTGACTTCCGATCTGGAACGTTTAGATCTCTGGTGCCACCCTGCTCCGCTATATTTTCTTTGGGTCAGTTTAGTACCCTCAAATTACCCCATCGCGTTTGAACAATCAACAGGTCTAGGAAGTTGAAGGCTAACCACTTATACAGGTAGTTTAGAATGCCGCTGCTGCCTCCGTGTTGTCGTACCTTCTAGTTAGTACGATATCCCCCAGTGGCTCCACTTCGATAAGACAGTGGTCAGAATACACGGGCAACGCTAATCTCCGATTTAGCTTGTTTCCTCTGCTGCCGTGCTTTTCGCCGCTCCTTTGCCTTCGGGTAAGTACAACTCTCTTCGACTACCCCGATATAGACGGACAATCAAAGTTACTCTCTCGAGAAATCAAGCTAACGCGTTGAAACTCAGGCTCTTTGTAAAGCTGCCGAAGGGCGCAACATCTGGACTTGTTTGGTAAGTGCGTATTAATCTCCTAATTTATCTAGACAATGGAAAGCTAACAATATATTCTAGACTGACTTCCGCGAGCTGCTGCAGGCTCAAATCAAACCGTTTCTCCGCTCTTACATTATGTTCACACGTGCCAAGACTTCTTGACCTGATTTGAATGATATGTATTATGTATGACTAACTGATTGGCTGATAGCCCGCTAACTACTAGGTATTTATGTACGTGTTCTCTTGTGTATCGTTAGGTCTCATGGCAAACCGCTCAGCTCATCGCCAAAAGCAAGAGCTATGAAAGAAGGTTTATACTTTACATTTAGATATCCTACACCCTTCTCTATCTCCTCATCTAAGCATGATCACTCATCCTCAGTTACATCATTAAAAATATCTTCGACACCTGTCCATGCCTCTCCAGTGGCAGCCTTCTCTCGTTCGTTCCAATATTTGTCGTTAAAAGCCCAGTATTCCTCTCCAGTGATTGGACATTTCGATTTCTCAAACCATTTAGGAATAAACTCTTCACCAAGCTGTTCACGTTCACGTCGTCTAGCACGTTGTTTTTGTTCAAGGCGATTCTTCTCAGTAGCAGCTAAATCGTACTCGCCATCTTCCATGGCACGCTGATCAGGTCTCAATCGAGAATCTGTTGGTGGCAACCAAGGGCGAAGGCTGTCGTTGATGTCATTGAATGTGAGAACGAAAGGAGTCAGATTGAATGGGATACCAGCTGGGCGTGGATTAGCTTCCCAGACTAAAAATGCTTGGCTTGGGTCATTGACACTGCCTCTACGGTGAGAAGAACCGGATTTAGGTTCTTCGACAGTTGCCTCGTAACCAGGCGTGAAACGAGCATAAATTTTACTGTTCCAGCGGCCACCAAGACTGAAACGAGTCTGTCCGTTTGCATCGTTGACTCTACCGGTGATATGATAAGCACTAGAAGCTGACCAACCTCGAGCCTTAAACTCGACTTTGCAAACTTCACCTGTTGTCCAATTCTTGATTTCCATTGGCCCATAATTGTCGACCACAGGGTTACCAGTGATGATTCCAACGACGGAAGATGTGACCTTTTTCCAGGTGTACAACTCTTCTGGTCCTCCAGATGTGGGACGAAGTTTAAGAAACCAAGTACCGAGAGGGTTAATATCGAAAGACTTTCCATAAAATTTAGACTTCACAGCTGATTCCCCATAATAGGTCCATTTAGGAGACTCAGCCCAAGCAGCACCAACTGGTGGATGATGACTGACTTGCTCGATAAAGAAGCGATAATTCTTATCAGGACGAACATATTCAAAAGTTTCGCCAAGAAGGGGATTGAAAGGTTTTGCAACTCTGTCAATCGTCGATGCATACTCACTCGAGGCGAAAGCTGCAACATATACCATGCGCTCGATTGAGTCTGCTCGGTCTGCTGCAATATCTAAAAGATCTGCATATTCCATATCTTCACCACATCGATACAGTAATGACGTCGGTTCGTTGAAAGACACAGGAAGTGTCATTTTAGTCATGTCCTTGCCAATCATAGATTTAAGAATACCCTTGAAAAGTATTAGTGAAGTTGGAATAAAACGAGCTCAAGTACATACCCATAGAGAAATCTTTGGACGATCATCAGCATCCATCTTTAGACGAGTTCTTATGCCATTTTCGTATCCCTTAAAAGCAGAACTGATGTCTAGCCCATCAACTTTCACATGTTCATCCTCCTCTACATCTTCAGTTACACCTACGGCAGGGCTCGAAAGTGGTAAAGCTTTGACTACTTCGACTTGTCCGGCATCAACGGCGTCGAAGAATTCGTCATCTTCGTCTGAGTCTGAATCAGACATATCAGGGATATCTTCAGCAATCGATTTCTGTCGTAATGAGCTTTTGCTAGTTGGTACGTGTCTCAAAGGAGCTGTCCCATCATCATTGAGAGAAACATCATCAAGAGCCTCAACTATCTCAGCTTTTGCTGCCAATTCACCTCTACTAGCCGGTCTAGATGCCGACCGAGTGACTTCACGAAGTGCTCGTTTTGTAATCTTTCTCTTCTCTTCTGATTCGCCCATACGAGCCATTAATTCATCCTGTTCGCGAGCTACTTGAGCCATACTTTCTTCCCACATCCTTCGCATATGCTCTTCCCGATCAAGACGGTGTTGCCAATATGCATCTCTATCTTTGGAAATTTTCAAAAGATCGCCAACAAGACCCTTGAGATTACGAATGGCCGAATCATATGTGGCGGTTGCTTGGTTCGCAACTGGGTCAGAAATGACGAGATTTGGATTTCTGGATTGCTCTACTTGTAGAGCTGCATTGACTTGACCCATGAGTTCGAGTTGTAGTCGAGCAGATTGAGCCGTTATTTCAAAAGCATCCTTACCTGCCGGCATTTCGTGTTCACTAGAGCCATCTCCATATTCATCATCATCATCATCTCCATTCACAGGTCCAGTTCCAATGTGACTTGGTATTCTACTTCCGTCGCCGATGAAGCTTGCGTTGTATGATCCATAGTTAGTTTCTTCTTCATCGCCAACACTGCCAGCAGTGCTGGTAAATGCGACTCTTGGACTTGCAATCCTGCTTAGGCTATTTTGTGGCATAAGCCTGCTACCTTGAATGCTCTCACGGCGCGATTCCGTATAGACAAGAGATGGCTCGTTGAGACCATTGCTGTCAAAGGTTTCCTTGGATCCACTACCAGATTGCTCTTTTGCTTGCTGTAACAGTTCTAATCTCTTCGCCTCTTGTTTTTCCTCTTCCTTGGCTTGATCCTTAGTCCATTGAATAGAATTATTCAGCGCCCAAAACCACCTTTTAGCTTCAACTTCATGGTTCGCTTTCAGATGGTATTTAACGGATGATTTTCCAATAATTTCGAACTTGGTCTTTTCTGTGGGATCCATGTTGAGTTTTGCGATACGCATATTAATTGCACCTCGACAAGCAGATCCGGCATCGTCCTGGTGTTTGGAATAACTTAAGATGCCATCTTCCAAGGTGAACCAACGTAATTGATAACCTTTGCGATAATTTGTCCACTTTTTCAAATAACCTTGCATTTCTCGGCCCTCCTTTCCAGCTAGTGCATCTGACGGGTTGGCATTGACTGCTCCTTGTTGAGATACATTCCCGAGAACAGCTTTCTCCTGAATTCCTCGTTGAGCGGCAACTGCAGCAGGAGACTTCTTTAACATAGCTTTGGTCGCATCATCTTTTGTATAATCTTGCGGTAGTTTTCCTTTTCGGTCGCGACGGAACGGATCAGCACCATGTAACAGCAACACTTGTATGAGTTCAATGTTCTTTTTTCTGGAAGCTTCATGGAGTAAAGTGCCACCAGCTTGTACCGTTATTGGGTCTGAAGTGAACTCTCCGCCATTAATATCCAAGACTGTTTTGACTCGAGGTTCCTCCAAAATTTCGCCCAATGTTTTGTAGTCTCCGTACGCAACCAGTTCATGTATTTGCTTTATCTTAGCATCCACAAACATGGAACGAGAGAGCTGTAGTTGCTGGAAAATATCGGGTGTTCGAGCAAGGTCGAGAGGTAGGCGACCCGCATAATTTGGTAAAGAATCGTTGATACCGGGTTGCCCAAGAAGCAAGCGTACAATAGGGCCACGACCTAAGCTTGCAGCAAGGTGAAGAGCTGTATTCCCATCACGATCTTTTGCATTGACATCGATTGTTCCCGCTCCATCAGATAACACATACTCGATTACTTGTTGTTCAGCACATTGAATAGCTAAGTGCAGGATGGTGGTATCTTCCAAATTGGTTGAAACGGTTGCGAAGCTAGAGATGCTCATACGACTACCGTCAGACTCACGGATTGCCTTTGAGATTGCTGCTGTATCTCCGTTCTTCAATGCCTCAAATATCTTGAACTTTCGAACAGTCTGCTCGATGGACATCGTCTTGTCGGGTGACAAAGTAGCCGTGGTCCGCGGATGGACGCTAGAAACCGATCTCATGAGTCCTGTTGCACTGGTCGATTTCTTCGAAGAATGTCCGACAGTGGGCTGAAACGGTGCGGCTGGAAACGTGGGTGAGTGTGCCGTGGTCGCAGGCGACGTCGGGGCTTGATATTCTACATTCTCGTCATCCTTCCCCTCTCTCCTGCTGCGCAGCAGAGATAAGGCAGATGATTTACTGCGTTTGTGACTGAGAAAATAAGGATTAGCAGGTTGTCAGTGTCCACAGTAACGCTCAAGATAATTTGAGACCTGAAGAAAGAGGGGGTAGCGCTTCCGCGGCATGATCAAATTTAATAGTTCTTACTTACGTTGACTCGACGGGGTCTGTCATTATCGACACCTTTCTTCTATCCCCAGCTCAATTTTCTGCTGCGTCGGTCACAGTGTCGAGTTGTATGCCAACGAGCAAGTTCTTCGGGGGGTAAATGCCAACTTTGTGGCTAAGCTCGAACGCTCGTCAGTACCTTCCCGCCCAAGTTTGAAGAACTTTGGTTGGGAAGAGATGATGCTTAGAGTGGTGAGAGGGCGAAAGAAAACTTGCGAATTTGATGTTGAAAATTTGACTCCTCAAGAAAAGGTACAATTTCTCCCTATATATCTCGAGGAAGCAATTATCAATTAAATTATGTAGCTTTTCTGGCCAAAGCATTAGATTGAACAATGATGTAGCGAATGTGGGGAAATACATCACGTGTGTGATCGGGCTCGGAGAAACAATTTAACGAGCAGAGCTTAGTTTCATGTGAATGTTTCATTCCTAGCATGAACCCTTCATGAACACATTAGTTGGAGGATCTCTAGAGGCGAAAGGTTAAAATTTCTGAACTCCTCAGGAATCTTAAACATAGTTTCACAAAATTCTCGAATTTGCTTTTGTATGTTCTCAAATAGCGGTAAACTTCATTGAACGCGCTTGCTTTAACAGCTTAACTACCTCACCAAAGATTTCAAGAATGTCAAAAGACTGATATTCATGCTTGCATTCCGGGGAAATTACAAAGATTACTGCAAGAATCATTCAGAGGGGGATATATAGTGGTTGCTAGCTAGCCTAAGAGCTAAGTTACATATCGTTTCTCTTCATAATATCAAATCAATTTATTCCTTTATACTTTGATCCTGATAAGCTGATGTAAACTACAAAGATATAGTTCTC
Source organism: Botrytis pseudocinerea (assembly GCA_019395245.1). NCBI lineage: Eukaryota > Fungi > Ascomycota > Leotiomycetes > Helotiales > Sclerotiniaceae > Botrytis > Botrytis pseudocinerea. The sequence continues at coordinate 130,698 of JAHXJK010000131.1, read as the reverse complement.
GAAATGATGGTCTGACCTTTGTTATATGGGGTTTGTTGTTTTGTCTGAAATATGTAGAACACATCGTAACTCTTGGGATCTTTTATTAACATCATCGACATCTGTTTGACCTCTAAGAATGAGTTAGCTGATGATGGACTAATGTATTTTTACAGCTTGATTCAACTGTTACCACATTAGCGATGTGATTGATATTCCAGTCAAGGGCCTTTAAACTCTATACATTCTTACCGGGAGTAAACTCAAGCATTCTTAGGTAGATATCGTAAGTTAGAGCAGGAAGTGTTCTTATGTTTTTCTCCTTCATTCATTCAAAACTAGTAAAAGCTTCTGCAGCCTGGTAACATCTAGAAAAGAACTAATACTTCAATGGGACGAGAGAACCCAGAGTTTTGGGGGGGTTTTCTGACCTTACTTGCCCACCCATTGACTCATCAGACAGCCTTCCATCTCTTGCCTGTTCTCTGTTGTTTTGATAATCTCAAAGATGTTGATTTTAACTGACGTTAATTCCTTCATCTTTCAGCTTGTATTTCTAATCTTGAAAAGGCTACTATCAAATTTGACCTCACCGTGAATTACTTGTATAATGCTTCTTTTCTAGCAAATTGGTTTCCAAGGTTGATATTGTCCCATCTCGTCTACCTCCGACTACCTGAGTACTCTCTAGTTCTTTTGTTTAACTTTGGCACCAGGGAGACATGGTCTCATCTATTTATTGACAGGAAGAAAGAGAGAGGGAGAGAGAGATGCACTTTCAAGTAATTGAGGATTCTTTGGAGTGATGTTTGAGACTTTAGAACTGACATCAAGGTGGATGTAATAAGTTGATTCCATGACTCAGACCCAGGTCTCTGATCCTCGATTTAAAAGTTGATAGTCACCAAGTAAAATAAGGCTATGCTGTCGCAGCTTGGAATAATTTTGAAAATTTTAATCTTCTTCTTCCCGTGCCCTAGCCCTGAAGTTTGTGTCTTTCTGCCGATCGCTTTTTTGTTTTATTGTCGAGTTCTTTTTTTTTCACATGATTCGGAGGAATCGAATCACCCTTGTCTACCTACCTACCTACCTCTATACTTAAAAGCTCCTTTCGAATCCTTTTATTCTCAACATGGAGTCGATTGCGATAATTCGAAGACTACAACCACCAGAATATGCATTAGATATTCTTCTGGTCTTGCGCGCCTTGATCATCTTCATCTTCTTGTGGACTATGGCAGTGATATGGAGCGGCTGGTATAATGGCAGACTAGGCTACCAGCGAATCACAAATTCTTGAGTTATTGTTGTTGTCGGGTGAATATTTTCAATACCCCTTAACCATGCGCTGAACTAATTCTATCAGATAGTATGTGAAGATTTGCGACAATTCTTGAGGGAGTTTCTTCTCACATACCAATGACATCGATAAGCTTGCTCCATTTGAATTCTGATTTCATTTCAAGATGCAAGATCAATCCGGAAGCAAGATACAAGCACTATATCTATTGGAAGATCTTTGTGTAAGTTATCTCTCTTCCTAGTCTTTATACAAGAGCAATTTATCAAGTACCAGTTCTCGATCTCGTTAACCACTCATTTGAGTAGCTGCTAACCACCTACATACCTACAGTATCTTACCTCGAATCTGTGGATGAAGCTAGGAATATTTCGACAACCTTCAAAATTGCCTCTGCCACCAGAAAGACTTAACCTATGAAAGCAAGGATGTTATAATTCGAGGGAAGCAGAATCGAATACAAGAACTAATATCAAACTCCTTCAAAAACTTTGACTTAAAGATCATGTATCCGGGTGATCATATGTTGGTGAAGCATACATGTCCAATGTGGGACGCAGGTACTATTGATTCCACGATAAAGGATCTGCTATTTACCACTTCTTACTGCTGTCGGTGCACAACACTTGGACTATGCCTCAGATGGTGTTGCTTTCTTTAATGTTAGACCGTGAAGTTTGTGTGCGTATTAATTGCTTCGTGCGAAAGATGTACTACCCCTCAATGGTTGCATTGGTCTGAAGAATTATGCTAGATCTTGTGTGAAGTCAAAAAACGCTGACTAGCTCATTGATAGAAGATTCGCTTGGTATTTGGAAGTCTTTATGAATGATACTTACTTGCTGCATATAAATATTCAAAGCTGGCTACATCTTAAATAGCTTGAAGCTATCATGTTGGAGGTGAGTCGTCAATACTGGTGGGCTTAGAGGACTGTAATACTGATCCATAAACAGGTAAAAAGGACATCGCTGATCTGCCATCGATAGCGATGTCATGTAACATTGAAATCAATAATGTTTTTTCAGCACATAGTAAATGCAATCTGGGTTTTGTAATTTAGATTCATGAGTAGCTTGGGGCCAAGACAATAATACCGCACCATAATATACTTGCTATGCAAGGGAGTCTCAATAAAAATTGGGGCATACGAGGATCTCAGAAAGAATTCACAGTATCATGGTGGTCCTACTTATATAATAGGTTCCAAAATTCACTTCTCACACATATACAGTTGTTGTGGTTACATTAAGAATAGGCGAATTCATTTCTCTCGCTTTGCTATAAAAAATTGATCCCTGTTGACCGTTATTCCCTGTATGAAAGGACATGCAGCATAGCTACTGTCTCCAGATGCACAGCAAACAAAAAGAAGAAAAAACCCCGCAAGAATCATATCGTAAACACCCCTACAGCATCCCGTAAACATGTCTATGGTCATCTCTTCTCATTACCAACCGCAATTGTTGACGCTGAGTAACCTCACTCCCCAGTTATCGACGTACTACCCAGCTTCTATTTAAGCTTAGGTCAGAAACTCTTTTTTCCAGACTCCCCGAAGTCTGAGGTCATATTCGCTACCGCGAAATATCTTGACCTCATCTCCCTCAGACTTGTTGGCTTCATCATAGACCTGGTAGTATAGCTGCCACTTCTCTGAATTTGTGTTAGAAACATTCTATCAATAGAGGAGCGATGAAACTTACTGAATTTCAATCCGTGGATTGCAGCCGCTAACTTCATCTGAGGAAAGTTGCATCCATCAATAGACATTGTGACCTTGAGTTTATACAGATCGAATGTGTCGATGATAGCGAATAGCTTCTTTGTGCAGCTGACACGATTTTTGTACCATTCCTTAGGCTCTGTACGGGGCCATGGTGCATGGATCTTGATCGTTAACTTCTTGATGGACTTGTATTCTGGCAATGCGGCACGAAGAGCCAACATATCAGTTGGCTTATCATCCGTGAAGGGGCATAGCTCAATGAAAATTGAGATCTCCTTGTTGTCAATATTTGTGATTGAGGGGTGCTGCGTCAATGCACTCAGATCAACAAGTGGCTTAGGCTTGTACTGGTGCTTGGGCGGAGTGATGCTCATAGAGCCATCAGTCTTGTTCGAATGGAAAAAAGCTGCCGCGGAAGGGCGCATAGTCTGAGTAGGCACAGAGGTAGTCGCAGTTAAAGACTTAACAGCCTTCTCCTTCTTGAAGAATGCAGCAGTTGAAGGGCGCATGGCCGGGGCTGCGTTATCGAGAGTCTTCTCCTTCTGGAGGGGTGCAGTGTTTGTTTGACTCATGGCTGAGGATGAGTTACCGTTGATGTTCTGAGATTGCATTTTGAATTAGGCAACTTGCAGATAGTTAGTTGTAAATATGGATTGAATTGAATTGAAGATGTTTGAAGTAGATGATCGAGTAATGAGCCTAAAAGGAATATTCTCTTGTTTTTTGAGGGACTCAGCTTGGAGTAGGTTAAAGGAAGATGTTGTAAGGAAGAAGGAGTCGTTTCTCCAGGACAGAAGAAACCTTAAGTAGCCTTTCTCTAAAACAGTCGACTGCGACTAGTGTCTCGTGCATCTGCAGATACACTATTACGGCTAAAACATGATTTTATACGGTAGGTCTCCCAACTATCACTAAACAGATCGAATGCAATATGACAAACAATTAGATCGCTTAATTGAAAACGATTTACAGTACAGTAGCGAGTTTCAAGAGAATGTCACTAGAATAGCCTACAGGCGAGCTGATAACTACTCAATATTGCAGTTCATCACCATTGATATTATGTAATTAGGCGACGAAGATCAGAAGAGAAGTCAACTTGTGGCTCGAAAATATTAGAAAATCAAGACTTGGAGGCTATTCTACAAGAGTCCAGTCTCATGAAGCGTTCTACTTGAAGAGATAATGTAGATTAATTTTACAGAATTGATAATCACAGTAAGTAAGGTAAATCACGGTAATGCTTAGGGTTGAAATTGTTATATGTTAAAAAAATGCAATATTATTGAAGAGTTAAGAGCACGTGTCCGATCTCTGGAACGTCAGTGAAGCCAAGCTAGCGATTCTATTCAAAAATACTCAAGATCTTACGTGCAAGAACTGATATCATCCGAGTAAAAACATGCTCGTCAAATCGTCCTCACGGCAGTGAATCGCTTGATATCCTGGAAACTGTTTAACATAGAGATAATACTCTGGATGGTCTCTCTACGTTGATAACTCTCGTCAGTGTCTAGTTCTGAAAGCTCGTCGTGGAATGTGATATGAATAAAACGTGTGAAGAAGTCATACTCTGGGAGTAGTTCAAGGAGAGTTGGAACATCCGTGGGATGCTGACCGATTCTGGGATGGAAATCGACATTGATCATCAACATTTGGCCAAAGAGCTTGACTGCTGGATGGCGAGGGAGTGTTGCTCGATACTTGCTGATCTGATCTCTCTTGATCTGCTGTATCTTCTCCTTGCTGATCTGGTTACTAGCTTTCTGCTGAGATTCTGGTGTTGTCTGGAGCGGGTCGATAGGTTCGATGTTTTCTCCAGTAGAGCCAATCTGGAAAGACCAACTCATCTTGAACATCGACCAATCCTTGTCGGAAGGCATATTATAAATTTGAATTGGAAGTTCTAAATGAACTTATAGTTGGTGATACTTGATATTGAGGAGTAGTGCTGTTTAATAATCAGAAAATTCATGATGATCACAACGGTATTTGTACCAGAGTTCACCCGGACAATAGAATTGTTCAAAAAGTGTTACTACCTCGTTACTCCTCGTTTTTGTTGATGGCTTCTCAAAGAATAATCCGTTGTTTCAATTATGCTCGCTGCTTCTTTCAACCCATCCCAGCTCTTCCCTTTGTTTTCGTGGAGCATTCTTTGTCAATTTACAAGTCTTTGTTAGAAACTTAACAGATAGATTTATCCGTAGGAGTATCTCTGATTCTATTGGAGAAAGTGGCTTCAGTATCCTTGAGCCTCCGTTATCAAAGTTCTCCGTTTATGAGAGACTATAAGCACTGCTTGTCAGATCACGGAGGCTTTTAGAACGAATACATGACCTGGAAACTTGAGTGATCGAAGAGCTGCGTAGAAAGTATTGAAGTTCACCGTCAAACAATTCATCGCTTAATAATCATAAACTATCAGATATAAACCCGTTGTCTAAGATTGAAGGAGGGGTTGCAGATGTGCTAATATAATGCTACATGATATATGCTAAGTAGAAACAAAATTGCGCCAAAGAAAACATGTCAATGTTAGTGACAGATTTTTAAAATTCTTCCTCCATTCGTAAAGAACTGTCACTCTACCCCGACATCTTGCTGATTCCCAAAGTAAAATGAGCCGAGGCAAATGACATCTTGCTTCCAGTTTGTTGGCTTCCTTCCACGAATACTCAGACCTCTTCAATGAAATGACCCATCACAATGACTATCTATGACTTGCAATCTCTATGGTAGACACCACGAAGACGTCTCATGAGATAGCCTTGCGTGCCAATTTCAAAGAGAATAGGATTGTCTTCAACGTAATAGCTCAAACTCCAATGTGCCTTAAAATCTAAGAAGCAAGCCGCTAATTTAATTTGCTGGAAGTTGGAAAAGTCTATCTCGAGTCGAACGTTGATATGACTAAGATTGGTGAAGGAATTGATTTTTTCGACTAAAACCATCATCTCAGAAACATGCTGGGTGTAGATGCTGGGACTTTCCCAGCGACGAATAATTCGTGGGTGAATGAGAAGATCGATTTTAACCGCCCATGGACCATATCCAACTACACGGTCAATCAAGGTAGCCATATAAGCAGCAGTCTCTTCCTGTGTTTTGTCTTCGTTGTATGCGATGGTTATTTGTAGGGACTGTGTGCCTTCTAACCAATATAGCGAATCGTGTTCTTCAACTAATGAAGGTGGCTTGGGAAGGATTTGAGGAAGATTGGTCTTCTTAGCTTGAGTCTTTTTGTTGGCCATGACTTCTGAGAGAATCCTTAGCATAATGAGACTAAGTGATATCTATTCTACGAGGGGATTTGACTTGCCAGCAGATTTACCTAAGTTAGATACCGATCCCATCCAATGCTCTTGCTCACAAATTTTTATTCTTTTCAGATTCGAGTCGAGATCAAATGGCCATTAGACACTGAAGATAGAAAAGCGGTGATGAAAGATGCATTTCACTTTCACAAAAGAGAAACTTTTATAGTAGCCAGCAAAAACCACATTAAAGTGGTGAAGATAGATCTAGAGTTCGTCAAATTACAGCAACACATTGATGCCGTAGCAGTTGAGCTATTTGACCTCTGACTATGACGTCTATCAATAGCCCATAAAAAAACAATTGCGTCAACTTCAAATTCTAGAAACTTCAGTAGATGATTCAGAAGCAGCTAGATCCTATCAAAAAAATCTCTCCCGTTGAAAATAACTTCAGCCAATGGAATATTTAATAGTGTAGGCTGTAGAATGACATTTGGGTCCGTAATAAAGAGGCACATAAAGATGAAACAAGATCATGAATCCACTAAAGTCTGCATGATGCCTTTTTATTGAATGATATACATGAGATGAACCGAAATTTTACCCTAAACGACAAATGTACATCTAAAAGATATCTTCTACTCTAAATTAGAATACAACATGATACTACATGGCGATCTTTGACGCCAAAGATTTTAAAAGTGCGTATGCCATTAAGAATACTAATTCGGCATCTAGAAATTCGGCAACAGCATGGGGTATTCAAATGCATTATGTCTTCCTCGGAGAGGGGCATCTTTGCATGAGTGGCGTTGTTCTCCACGGGTTTTTTTTTTTGAGAACAAGTAGTTCTGACTAGTCTATTCTACCATCTCCAGAATACAAAACTTCTGAACAGCACCTGAATAAGATCACAACACACGTCCCAGACCAAGTATATATACCCCTTGGATGTATTGATTGTTCTATAAATCTTCAGCTTCTCACACACACACAACAACAACAAGAAAGACTCCAGTTTCCCACAAACAACTCTTCGTCATCATGTCTACTTCATATACCAAGACCCAATATACATGCGGACATATGATAGAAAAAGAAACACCAACCCGACAAGCAAGCGAAGACCCTTCGCAAGAGCCCAAGAAGTCATTGACACGCACTTTGACTGGGAAATTCAAGAAAGGATTGAAGCGCGCTCTCACCTTGAACGCTGACAAACCTACCATGCGCCACTCCAGCATGAAATGCCCAGCCTGTGAACGTGAGGTCACCGCTACCTTCACATCTGACAGATACGCAGGATGGGTCGACGAGCTCCCATCTCCAGGCCGAGACAGCTTCCAACACGACAGATCCAATCTCCAAGAGCGCAACAGCGATGAGATCCTCAGGGAGGAAATCATCTCGCAAGAGCAACTCGCACCTTTAGAGACCATCGATGATTGGCGTCGCGAGGCCATCCACGAAGAAACTCAGCATCGCGAAACTGCTCAACAGGTTCAAGATCGAGATGAAGCACTCGCTACTCTCGAAGGACGTCGTACCGGCATCCAGAAGCGTCCCACCATGCCTCTCGGGGGGCATTGGGATCCCAAAGAGGAGTCATCTCGAGCCCAGTACAAAAAGCTTGATCCCTACAGCTATATTTCTTCCGATAGCGAGTGAGTCCGAGATCGAAGACCCAAGGCGAGTGTGTGAGTTTTTTTTGCTGACAATGACAGGATCATTCAAGTCTCTTAGAATGGAGGTATTCTGAAAGCTTGGGATCATTCAACACTGTCGAACACAGATTAGTAGAAGATGTTCTGTTCAACACAGATCATCAGACTGCTATGCTAATAAAATCGATGAATGCAGGTTCATTCAACATACAACATACAATACCAGTAATTCGAAGTGACTAACAATAGGTGAGTGAATACCCCCCCTCCCCCCCCCCCCCCTTTTTTTTTCTTTTCCCGTGAATGTAAGATACTTGAAAACAAATTGATTATTAGCACATATCCCGAGAGAAACACTGTCGAGACAATATTATTGAATCAAAGCTAATCCATCTAGTACCCAGAGAGAATTTTGTCAGATCAATATCTACAAGCATATCTTGAAAACACTCTTGAAAACACTCTTAAGAACCACTGGAAAAGAGAAAGGCCCTTAGACTACCGTTATTGAAGGGTTTCTATCTTATTCTGGATCCTATTCCTTGTATATGATGCTCTCGAACAATGAAAGTAAAGTATTCATCATCTAATTACCTGGCATACAAAGGGATCTTCAGCAAAACAAAGACACGCAGGCAACAAAGCATGTTTCTACACAGAGAGATTCTCGAACTAGAATATTAAAGGGAGCTAACTTCACATGGAACCCTCATAATAGACTACACAATGATGAATTAAAGAAAATAATATAGTGGTCAACACACTTGAGCAAGTTCAAGCTGTAAAGCCTAGAAGAAACGTCTAATCAGCATGAACAGCATTGGCTTTACTTTGTCAGTTGCATGTATATATTCTGAGTCATGAAGTTTAGAGAAGCCCAGAGAGAGCACAAGTAGTTTTAGGTAGAATTATGTCGACGAATACTCAATCAATGGGCCCTGAATACTAACGAAAGATTCTACTGCCAAAATTAATCCGATGGCGCAAGATAAGATACTGAATTCTCTCAGCTTGTGTCAAAATGACACCACAAAATCCTTTTTCCCGTCAACAGAAAATCACCAATTCTAGAATATGCACAAGAATGCCATGGATAGAGGCTTTAACATGTAAGTTATGTGGAGCAATAGTGAGATTGGAAAAATAGCGGAGTATAAGAAAGTGGTACGGAAACGCGAACAGAAAACTAGGTCAAGTACTATGATCGATTGTCAAAATTTGAGAAAAAAACTACAGTTGCAACAACTCAGATTACTCATTATAGATACACTTGATAGACTTTGGAAACCCAAGTTTCATCGGCCTGCTCTCTCTCCCTTACTTCATGCCTCGCCTAAGCGGCATTTAGTGCTAGACTCTCCAACAACTCAAAAATACCAACTCCTCAATATCCAACAAACACCTCACAAAAAGCTACCATCAATCAGCACCCTTAATCCAAAGCTGCTCATTCGTTGACCCTGACGCTCTTTATGTCGTGCACAAATATTACCACCCAAACCACTCCTAACTATCCATCTAGTTTGCGAAATCCTCCCTATAAGCACATTCGATTCTTCTGAAAACCGAACCCCTTTTATGAATCTCATTAATCTTATTATTGTCACTTGTTTCAACATACGCCAAAGTCCAACTATCATTATCGAGATTGATGAGTCCAGCCGCCAACCTCAACTGCGAAAAGCTAAAATGATCGATGACGAATTGACAGCGAATTTGTCGAACTTGAGTGAGAGAAGTATTGATTTGGTGAACCAAATCTTTTATTCCTTGGACGTGATTGATGTAAGCCCGAGGTGCGTCTTTGCGGGAAATTCCAGGGTAGATGATGAGTTCCAGAATGCCAGTCCATGAAGTGTAGGTTGGGCTCTGAAGCTGTCGAAGAATAATAGACATATTCGTTTGTTGATCTCCGGAATAATTGATGGAGAGACTCAAGATCTTGTTGGATTTGAGGCGACGTTTCTTATTCAAGACTGGTCCAGGGAGTGCAGATGTTGGAATGAAACGCACTCGTGTGGCTTCGTTAGAGTTGGTGCTACCAATTTTATCTTTCACTCCGACGTGATAATTCTCATCACTTTTGCAGAATTTGCAGGCGCAATCTTCTGGTGCTTCGTATCTGCCGTGAACATTTTGTTTTAAAGACGGGACATTAACCTTGTTGCGTGTAGACCAGTCTACAGGAAGACGAATGAATCGAGGCATTCTGGTGAGGTTATCGTGGAGGGATTGGAGGAAGTTATTCATCTTGTTGACGAGATGATTGGAAGTGCGGATAGTCTTGCGGAAATCTGTTCTATTCTCGGATTTGATAGAGGTGATTGGAATTCGATTTGTTTGTTGTCAAAAACTTGAGCATGGATGTGAGAGGTAGATGAGGATACGAAGACCTGGTCATATAAATAGTAGCGCAAAATTTCGTCCCATACGGCTATTTTTAATACTGCCAGAAGATTAAGATTGGAGCAGAATGTACTTCATACGGCTCTATATTTTACAGATGGGACGGTATTTTTACCAAGCTCCCACAATAAAGTTTATGTCAGTGGGTTACGCCGAGAAGTGAATGTTTGATTAAGAAAAGTAGCCCAGAGATGAATTTAGTTAGAACTTAGAGATTGAAGGGTCAAACCCGCGCGTATTGCTGCAAAACTCCGCCGCAAAAACATGTTAGCGAGATTTCATCACATGAAGTGAATAGTATACACGCTAACAGTACCACGAAGATTATTTTCTTAGTTACGCGTACAGAAGCGGATGATCAGAATATATACCGCACTATTAACTTTTATTATACTACCAACGCTGATGCTAGCATTCGAGTTGACTTATTAGCCCTCTGTTTCAACTGTAATGATACTGATTTCGCCATCAACTTCTGAGGTTACAATATCAAATTGTAGTCTGGTGATTCTTCCTTCACTAAGTCCAGATATAATGGTATACGGCTGCTGCGCTGTTTCAATTTCTAGATTCGATACTGCGAGATGGGCGTATACATACAAGCTACGGCACCTATCTGTCGATGTCAGACAGCATTTTTGGTGCCACAGCTAGACTAGAAGCCATATTAGGGAAATTTTGATACGGTCATCGGACCGGCAGTATCATTCGTGTTCTTGTACCTCTTTTAAAGAACCATTGGATACAAATCTATCCTGCCCCCTCGTATATATAAAGAACCACCCTCTCCTCACCAATATTCGATACTGAACGAATCTCCGATCAAAACTTCAGCACATGATCAGTCAATCATCAATGTGCACAATACCCCTTCGTCAAAATCTCACCCCCACCCCGAACACCAAGATCTTCAAAAATGAACCACGAAAACTCACGCCCTCTAAAGCCCCTTGACAAAATCCAACACCATCCTCACATAATATACTGGAGCGGCACACTAGCCCTCTCCATAGATCTGCACCCCACGCCCCTCCAAATCCCGTCTCTTATGAGAAATCTCGCCAACATTCTCCCCGACTACGCGCCCTGGACTCACCACATCAAAATCTCTATTCTAACTCCTCCTCTCCTCAAAAATTCCTCCTCACGCCCAATCAAATCCTCTCATTCGCGCATCTCCGATTTCAAAACTATCATCGGCATTTTGAACAAATTCGATAAAGTAAAGGAACTTCACATGACTATTTTACTGAAATCCCAGGAATCGAAAACCGAGGATTTGTATTTTTTGGCTGGATTGTTTGGGTTGGAGAGAATTAAATGGAGTTTGGCGTTTGCGATTGAGGGGCATGGGAAGTGGGAGATCGATGCTAGCTGTTGCTTTATGAGTGAGTTGCTGGGGGTTTATTCGAGGCGATTTTCGGGATCGGGAGGGTTGGAGAAGATTGCTGAGTAACAAGTAATAAGTTTGGGGGATAGTTGATATATTGAAGTATTGAGGAGTAGAAAGAATGATCATGTTTGCTTTTTGGATCTGAAATGTCTTTCTTTGTGATAGTTGTATTAGACATTGCGAGGAAGGAGTGGACTAGAAACGTATCTTTCGGTGAATCCATGGCCATGATAAATCAATACTATGTCTCACAGTTTTTCTATATATTTGTGATATTCACTTTCTTGTGCATATGCAGTGTTATCACTACTTCAATTAATTGGTACATCTATTTATTCTATTTACCCTTCACAAGAATTTGCATACTTCAGAAAGGAGTCCCAGAGAGAAAATATATTCACATAAAAACATACATATACCTAACAATCAGTCAGAGCTGGTTCATGTCTTTATATCTTAGCCTTCTGATCGGATAATCCCGGAGTACAAAGACCCGAAATACTTAGATTCCGTTTTCATTTTCACTTGCAGGTAGTCAAGAACAATGAGGATTGATATAATCTTATTATATCGCTATGTAAATACAATCATTGAGAGTGTGTCTCTGAACTCCATACCAGAAGGCACGTCCATATTTCAATGATACAAAGTCATAAAATACCGCCATACACAAATGAGTATGTGCCAGCTTCCCTGTAACCCAGTTTTCCCCCAATAACCAACACCAAAGATCGAAAATCGCACCTTTTAACAGCCACACCCTAGAACAGTATCTCCCCCCACCATCAAATCTTCACCTCCCCCCAAAACAACCCATCTAACCCCTCACAAAAACTCCTTTCTCCAAACCCCAAACAATCTTCTCATCATATCATCCTCCTGCTCAACCCTAACCGGTTCCTCTCCCTTAACTACATACTGCAAATTACGCTGAACCTCCTTTCTCAAACCAAACATCGCAGCCGCGAGTTTCATCTGCGGGAAACTGCAATAATCAATCAACATTCTCATTCTAACCACCTCCAACTTCTTGAACTTGTTGACTTGTCCAACAATCGATTTCATATCTTGGATATGTGCGGTATGGACGCTTTGGGGCTCCATGTGGGGAATGCCGGCGTGGATACTGAGTTGCAGGATCTTGGCGTAGGGTGCGTAGTCGGGGAGGATGGCGAGGAGAGAGTTCATCGAGGTGGACTTTTCGATTGGGCTACCCGGAGCGCAGTAGTTGATGGTGAGAGTTAGAATGTTGCCTGTGAGGACGATGTTCGGGTGAGCCTTGATTTCAGAAGGGTGTTTGGGGATGAATTCGCTGGTTGCGGCCTGAGCAACACGTCTATTCTTTGAACCCATAATTACTTAAGGGTCTGCTTTGATTTGGTGTATTGGTAAAGAAGTGTGTGTTGAATGTGTATTTCTTTGGTTGGAGTATAGAAGACAACTCTGAATTTTCAAAGATCCAATAGAGAGTTTTTGATAACTTGACTTGTCGAGAATGTGATCCGTTATTGAGATTGGAATCTTTAAGTGAGAAGATAAAGTAATGAGAATAGAAGAAGCAGAGTAGAGCGGTGCTCAAAGTCTCTTATATAAATAAAAGAACGAAAGATTTTCCAATTCAGCAACCACCTTAAGCGATGTTACCGTAGCTAAGGACGTATTCCAAGAGTAGCGGTAGCCGTAGCCGTACACTAGGTATTTACACACATGAATTCACTAAGAGTGAGGCCCCCAGCTTCGTAGGATACTTACTTACTAATCAGACCGTACTCAATCCTTGCGTAATTTTAAGTGCATGGTCATTGAAATCGATGCTTGTATATGATGTTCAATATTCGTGGCCTAAGACAATTGCTAGGCTCTGCTAGCCATATTGGCGGAGGGCCTCAGGATCTTGATTCCTTGTTAGATTATTCTTTTCCTACATCTATTATTATAATTGGAGTCATGTAGCCTATATCTAATTCGAGGATCATTAAGAGATGTTCAAGATTAATAGCCTGAGTTCGAAACTCAATTTGCAGAATTCATCCTATCAATCATAGATTTCTAGCCAAATGAATTGCCTCTCAACCCTATAAAAATCATCATGAATCTCAATTCCACTCAAATCTCTTCAAAGTGAAGCATCGCATTATTAATCTACAGCAAGTCATTATATAAAATCTCAAAATGTTCTAAGAATTGCTGAAAGCGCCTTCTTCAATCAAAATTATTGGTTATTCTATGAGCTCACCCACCTCACTGTTCCATTGTGTCCTGATTTCATCCATTCCACATTTGGAATACACAAGAGCTTCCCCTCCCTCGAAAAGAATCAAAGTGCAACAAGCAAAATTCATCGCCATCCGAATCCCCACCCCAGAAATAATTCCCATCCAACCATAAGATCTACGATAATAGAGCTGATATAAACAATTCATTCCATCCCATCCCATCCTAACTTCCTAGCCTAAAACAATGTATACACTACAGCCTTACAAATTCCAAGAAACACAGAATCTCAATTACTTCCACCCCTTCTTCAACACACCAATTAAATCCCTTCCAAAATATCAAATCCCTCACTGTTTCATTTCCGGTACAACTCATACACAGAAATAGACCCCTTTCATCCCCATCAAAAGTTGCAGATCTAGATCCGTGTAGAAAAAAATCGGGAGGCCCTCCAAATGCAGGTTTCACATTTCGCATTAAGAATTCATGCTTAAAATATTTCTGAGCAAATTTGGATCGGTCAAGAGTCATCGCCGAAGCACGATAGCCTGAGATCTCATTATGCTTAAGTATATATGGTAATAATTATAAACACGTATTTAACAAGTAACTTATCCTCAAATTCCGAATCAAGAGTTGACGTTCCCCTACTCCACCCCACTCCACTCCGCTTCCGCCCTTTCCCCCTTGGCACCAAAAAACCCCCACCAATTCCAATTTCACTAGCGCTACTCAAAAAATTTGCAGCTCCACACACATGAAAATTTCCGTCTTATCCCTCAATTTTGAGATTTGAAAACCATCCATCCTACCAAAAAGTAAAGAATGAAAGTGCGTCAGAGAAATCAAATTCTCCCAAAATTGCAAAAAGATATTGATGAGAGTGGGATTCGAACCCACGCCTATTACTAGACCAGGAGATTGTAATAATCTTATGTTAAGCTATAACCTTAACCTGGCGCCTTAGACCAACTCGGCCATCTCACCCGTTGATGATTTGATGGGAGTCATGGTATCAGAAGGGAATATCAAGCAGAGATGTGGGGCCTGAGAGTACATGTAGGTATTCAGACCACTCCACTACACTGCGACTGTGTAGTAGAATAAAACATCAAGCTCTGAAGGTATTGCATTTCTTACTAGAGTGAGGACCTTGCCGTTGGTATTGTGATGGAGTTGATTTAGTCGTTGAGATATATAAGGGCTCAGCTCAAGCATTCACGTACATACTAAGAAGGTAACACTTTTATGGAAATTGTGCTGTTATCAAATCATGGAGCCTTACTGCTTAAGTGGACCTCGATATATGCCACTCATATATTGACCCTAGATAGGAGCATTCGAACATTTGGTGCAACTGACCAAAAGCTTCTAGGAATATCAGATAGGTTTTACTGATATGCACTTGTTTGAACCAATCTTTAGAGATTTGTTACCGCCATCGAACGTCCCAACTATGAGGTCAAGCCGACAAAGCAGCAAAGCAAGCGCGATCAAAAGCGAAAGAATCATAAACATGACTACCAAGAATGCACTGGACTTTATTTAAATCACTGGAGGGGCTCTTCAAACTTCTGAAAAGATAATATCATTGATCTGGGAGACAAGTTCCTGGGGAAGGCGATGTTTTGGGGACGACGTACATAACTAGCAATACCCAAGCACTAAATGTTTCATTTCTTAATCCAAATCGATTTTACCTGCCACCAACTTACTCCAATCATGATCAACTCCACGCTCAATGTTAGGGATAGGGCCCATCGGTGTGATAGCCTTTGGATTGATATCCGCGTGGCTCTTCGTGTACTAATCATTGTCAATATCCATTCATCAAAAATATACAAGATTCTCACATTTTCCTTGATATGTTTAAAATCCGTAGATTCCTTAAACCCTTTTACTTCCCAATACAAATGTTTCAACCAAGCATTTAGTACCGGGTAATCATGACGAATCGTTCCAAGGTTACACTTGAAATGTTGCACATACACGGCATCGAAGCGACAAATTGTTGGATACAACCTCAAATCCAATTCTGTCATTTCTGACCCCAAAACATATGAGCCTCCATTCTTTTGAATGACTTCCTCAATTCGATTCAGGGCTTTGAATAATGGCACAACATTCTTGTCATAAGTTTCTTGGTTTGGCGCAAATCCAGCCTTATATACTCCGGTATTGATGTCAGTTTGTATCCATTCTCCCATTTCATCGATTTCGGCGGCCAAATTGTCAGGATAGAAATTCAAATTCTTGTATTCATCATCCAGTATGCTGTCGAATCCAGTATTTAAGTTCCGCAGAATCTCTAAGCTTTCGTTGCAAACGATTTGTTTTGTCTTCTTGTCCCACAGAACAGGCACGGAGAATCTCCCCTTGTAATCTCTTTGGGATCGGAAGTATACTTGGTGAAGATATTTGGAATTGAAGAGATGATCGCCAGTTGCGCCCGGGTAAGGGTCGCTTTCTGTTGCGAATTTCCAACCAGGCCATCCTTTATCGTCACCCTTTGGATAAGGTTTGACGATGGATATAGGGAGAATGGAAGTCAGACCTTTGAGATGTCGAATGAGGTTTACTCGGTGGGCAAAGGGACAGAAAAGTCCTGTTCAAGAACCCGTCAGATAAATCCGCATATGAAGAGGGTTTGAGGAATGATCTACCAATGTATAAATGGTATCTATCCATTTCGGGAGGGAACTCCCCTCCCACTTCAATTCGGCCATGCCAATTGCCATCTTTTGGTACTGATTGCCGTCTCGCAGTTGAAGACATTTTGCAATCAACAAGAGACTGTGTGTTAACACAATATCAAATGTTGCGCGGAACTGCTGCTATTATTTCCAATATGAACTCAAAGTGGGTTGATATGCCGTCCTTTCACATAGAGTGACCTGTCGACAGAAGACCTGGGCATCTCACCACTGCGGGGTTGCCGGGAGCATGAATCTATCCCTTTCTTACCTGCTTATCCCCCAAAGATCAGACAAGCAAAGAGTTGCCAACGTTTGGTCAGTTTTCCGGTACGATGTGGGTATTGGCTCCTCTCCCACGACAGATAGCAGGTATTGCCCAATGTCCAGTGTCCAATGTCAGCGTCGATATCAATCATCGACAACCGTGTAACTCACAAGGTACTGCGCTTCTAATTGGTCCATCCTCAAGATTTGTGGGGCGGACTGGATGATAGTAAGCAATCCGCCGGAAAGTCGGAAAGTCGGAAGACAGTTGCAACTAACTCCGTGGGAACGATGGAAGCTTTTATATTATATCTATTTTCAACAAAACGCAATCTTACATTAATAAGTAAATTCGCTATCCACCTCGCACTATACTCATCAAATCATCATTCATACCGACGTCTCCTTTTCTTTCGTAAATCTCACCTGCGGCAGAGTTTGGTCATCAACACGGGTGCCTAACTTCACACCGCCTCCATATAAAAGCACACCCAAAGCCTCAAACTTCAAACTTCAAACTGGAAATCTCACATCTCACACATCTGTAAACACTCCCTGATGAAGATTGGATTCTCTCATCAAATCTAGGTGGATCGACGGATGGTTTCTTATATTAATGAGCTGTCCAATGCGGCTCCTATACTCATTGGACTATTCACGATCCCAACTGCATGGCGATTCATTAGGAACTTCAGATCACCAAGAGGGGCCAATCATGAGGCTCTCTACGAAGACAAAGATGGGGTGGCTACGGAAGAATCCATGGCAAAGTATTCCACCAAACCTCAATTCGTGATCATCTTCACTTCTCTCATAGTGGGACTTTTGGCTTCGTTTGGATTGGCTGTTTTTGCGACAGTCGTGAAGGACGAGTTCTCGCATTGGTCTTTGACGCACATTTGGCTATTGTTCGTATCTTGGGTAAGCTGAAAACTGTTGTAGGATCACATCGCAGCCTTTTACTAATAGATGGTAGGTTTTTGTATTCGTTCAGATATTGGAAACTTCAAGAGAGACCCACCCTGTATTAAAATTCCAGAAAGGAATATTTAATTCTGTATCATGTGCTTTGGTAGCTGTTCTCACATGCCTCGTGCTATCATTCCACCCTCCAGCTCCCGGCCAGGTCCGCCTCGTATCGTTCATTCTCACAGCTATCCAAGTCGTTGCTGCTATATTCAGTACTGTGACATTCTTTTTCGTCGAGCGCCGTCCTGATGTTTTCACACCCGATGGGAAGGTTGTGGAGAGACAATTCAAGAAATCGCTATGGAATAGATACGCCTTCGATTGGAGTTCCGAGCTCCTTGATATTGCATCGGAAAAATTGATTGAAATATCAGATCTCCCTGCTATGGATGGACATGTTCGTTCCAAAGATGTCAGAGAATACTTCAAATCCATAATATTGAAGCCAACTGTTCCATTGTGGCTCCAAATATTCTGGGCGTATCGTAAACCCATACTTACTCAATGGGGGCTGGTCATGATCTCATCTGTTATTGATGCCGCGCCACAGTTTGCTGTTTTGAAATTACTACAATACCTTGAAGCTCGTCAAGGATTTGATGTAATCGATCCTCAAGCATGGGTCTGGGTTTTTGGTCTTTTCGCCGCTACAATTGCTGAAACGTTAATGGACAACCGAATCAATTGGTTGATGTGGTCCGATCTTGCAATTCCCATTAGATCAACTCTCACATCCCTTATCTTTGAGAAGATGATGAAGATGAAAGACTGCAAGGAACCTCCCAAGCCGGAGGAGAACGATGAGGCAAAGGAGAAGGGAAAAACTTCCCCCAAAATCGATGACGCTTCAAAGGCTAATGGAAATGCTAACTCTAACGGTACTCCAAAGCCAGATGCATCTAATGGCCATGGGCCTCATGCGCCAGCAGCGAAGAAAGGAAAAGACGCGGACACGAAGAAAAAGCTCGAGACCGACAAAGATATTGTCAACATGTTTGCCGTGGATGCAAATCAAGTTGGTAACTTTGGCGCTGTCAATCAATTCTACATCTTGTTCTTCTGCAAATTTGTTGTTTCGGTTGTTTTCCTGTGGCTCTTGGTTGGTTGGGAGTCGATGGCTGCTGGGTAAGTTCTGCTTCTTATTACATATGGCCCTATTCCTCGTTCTCATACTCTACGTTCTCCATCTTCAACCTCTCTTTTCAAATTATGGTTCTTGGCCCCCCTCAGCTTGTTTTCCTTTGAGTTCAATCTCTAATAGACAGTTACTGATTTTCTCATCTACAACAGTATGCTAGCAATCATAGGTATGGCACCAATCAATCAAGCTCTTGCAAAAAGATACGGAGGCTTCCAAAGAGAATTGATGAAGGCTCGAGACAAGAAGACTACTATAGTCACTGAGGCACTCAATGGTATTCGACAGATTAAATTTTCGGCCAATGAAACTCAATGGGGCGAGAAGATATTCGAAGCTCGCGAAGAAGAAATTGTTAAACTCTGGAAAACCAAGATCAATAATTTGTATATGATGGTTGGGTCAAATGTTGCTCCTGTGCTCCTAACAGTCTTGGCTCTGGCTACATACTCTTATATTCACGGAGATTTACTCCCATCGGTTGCATTCACAGCATTAGTATGTTATAATTTTCTTCTTCTGCAGTTCGCCTCCCTCGAGTTCTTCACATACCTAGAGGCATAGCATATTTGATGCAACCTTATCGTGCTATTGATTATCTTGTATGAGCATGTGGAATGATTAGGCTAACTCAAGAAATAGGGTGTGTTCATGCAACTTGAAGGTGTTCTAGGAATGGTACCTTTTCTCTTCATGATGGGAGCGAACGCCAAAGTTAGTTGCGATCGAATCGATTCTTTTCTCCGATCCCCAGAAAAGCCAGAGAATACCTACCCCGGAGACTCCATTACTTTCGAGAATGTGTCAGTCAGCTTTCCATCTAAATCCAAGATTTCAGAGGAAGAAGATCGATTCGTACTTAGGGACCTCAATCTTCAGTTCCCCAATAATGCTTTGAGTGTCATTTCGGGACCCACAGGCTCCGGAAAATCACTTCTTCTCTCCGCTATATTAGGGGAGGTTGAGGTCCTATCTGGTAATATCACTGTACCCCGACCACCTCAGGCATCTGAGCGACACGATAGCAAAGCCACAGCTGCAGATTGGGTCTTACCTTCCGCTATAGCATTTGTTTCCCAAACTCCATGGATAGAAAATGCTAGCATCAAAGACAATATTCTTTTCGGCCTACCCTTCGACCCTATACGATATCAAAAAGTACTCGATGCATGCGCTCTCACGAAAGATCTACACATGTTCGATGATGGTGATTTGACTGAAGTTGGTGCCCAAGGTATAAGCTTAAGTGGTGGTCAAAAGTGGCGTTTGACTCTAGCAAGAGCTTTCTACTCCCGAGCCGGAATATTGATACTTGATGATGTCTTCTCGGCACTCGACGCACACGTTGGAAAAGAAATTTACGATAACGCTCTCATGGGAGAGTTGTCGATTGGCAGGACGAGAATCTTAGTAACGCACCACGTCTCACTTTGTCTTCCACGGGCAAGTTATGCCGTTCAATTATCGAAGAATGGAGTTCTAGAGCATGCAGGCTCAATTGATGAGCTCAGAAAGACTGGTAACTTTGATGACATTATAAAAGCGGAACAAGATGAGGAAGCAGCAGTCGAGGAGGTGGATGCCTCCCAGGCAAATGGTGATAAGCCATCCGATAAACCAGCCACCAAGCCCAAGAAGCTGATTGAAGATGAGAAACGGGAAACAGGAAGTGTAAAGGCAAGCGTATATACCAAGTATCTCATGGCAACTGGTGGCATACCATTCTGGGGCTTGGTTCTCATTTTCTATCTGGTCGCCGAAGCTTTGGTAATTGGAAGGTCTTGGTGGATCAAGATATGGACATCTTCCTATGAACATTCTGAGATGAACCTGTCCAGTTTCAATTCCACCCATCTGCCCTACATTACCAGCATGCAACAACAGCTTTCGCCATCAGTGTTTGTCTCGAAGATCAATAATCCGTTTTCAAGAGACCACACACTGGGCTACTATTTGTTAGGTTATGTCCTCATCTCGACTGTTTCCGTTTTCGTTGCCACTGCTAGATATTACTTTATTTATCGAGGATCTCTTTCGGCCTCGAGAAACGTTTTCAAGGAGATGACCAACATTGTTCTTCGTACTCCTTTGAGATGGTTGGATACTGTTCCTACAGGACGAATCTTGAATCGTTTCACTGCAGACTTTTCTGCCATGGATTCTCAACTCTCTACAAATTTCGCTCAAACCGCCTCTGCATTTTTGGAGATTGTAGGAATTATGGTCTCTGCGTAAGTTGTTTGTTCACGGCTCAATGATAGTAGTGCTAATATTTCTCTAGATTTTTTGTCTCGCCATACATAATCATTATCGCA
Organism: Botrytis pseudocinerea; assembly: GCA_019395245.1. NCBI lineage: Eukaryota > Fungi > Ascomycota > Leotiomycetes > Helotiales > Sclerotiniaceae > Botrytis > Botrytis pseudocinerea. The sequence continues at coordinate 109,368 of JAHXJK010000131.1, read as the reverse complement.
TTGGTCCTACTGGGTATCTGCACTTATATTGCACTCCTGTATATAAAAGGTGCACGCTCTCTTAAGCGTCTTGAATCAATCCAAAAGTCACCTATGATTTCACACTTTGGGTCAGCTCTTGCTGGTCTCGGTACCATCCGTGCATTTTCAAACGCACCAGTCTTCGAAGCCAGGATGCATGAGTTGGTCGATTCGTTTTCTGCCGCCACTTGGCACAATTGGCTCTTTAATCGATGGTTCGGACTGCGTATGGCATTAGTGGGATCATTCTTCTCATCGTCTGTGGCCGCGTTTATTGTCTCCACTCATGGTGTTGATGCTTCATTAGCCGGATTTGCTCTCTCATTTGCATTAAGTTATAGACGAGCCGTTATTCATACCATTAGATTGCTTGCCTCGGCAGAGTTAGACATGAACGCTGCTGAGCGTATATTTGAATACACACAATTAGATATGGAACCACAGGGTGGAACAGATAATATTCGCGCCTCTTGGCCAGAAGAAGGTAAGTTGGAAGTAACGGACTTAGAGGTTGGTTATGCCGAAGGATTGCCAGCAATTTTGAAGGGATTATCTTTCTCTGTGGACAAAAATCAACGAGTTGGAATCGTTGGCAGAACAGGTGCTGGTAAGTAGAACTCTTACGATATAACATGCACATTACTGATTATTTCTTAGGCAAATCAACACTTTCTCTAGCTCTCTTCCGTTTCCTAGAAGCTAGAGCTGGCACCATTATGATCGACGGAATCGACATCTCCACCCTTAAATTACACGATCTCCGAACTAGGCTCTCGATCATTCCCCAAGATCCTGTCCTCTTCTCCGGTACTATCCGCTCCAACCTCGATCCCTTTGATGAATTCTCTGATCAACAACTAAAAGAGGCACTTCAACGCGTTCACCTCATTCCCTCTGCTAACAGCAGTCCCGCCCCCGAACTCGAAACTCCCGCTGAATCCTCCACCGCCGCATCAAGTAGTTCTTTAACCGCCACTATCACTGAACCCCTCAACAAAGAAAATACAAACGTATTCCTCAACCTCACATCTCCCATCTCCTCGGCAGGTGCCAATTTGTCTCAAGGCCAAAAGCAACTTCTTTGCCTAGCCCGCGCTATTCTCTCTAGACCGAAAGTCCTTCTTCTAGATGAAGCAACTTCTGCCGTTGATATGTCGACCGACACGCTCATCCAACGTAGTATTCGTGAAGAATTTGCAAACACGACATTGTTGGTTGTAGCACATAGATTGAGCACAGTGGCTGATTTCGATCGTATATTAGTTATGCGAGATGGGGTTGCAGCGGAGTTCGGTAGTCCGAGGGAGTTGCTAGAGATTGAAGATGGGGTTTTCAAAGGGATGGTTGAGCAGAGTGGAGAGAGCAAGGAGTTGGAGAGATCAATTAGAGGAGGCATGTAATTCTTTTACAGGGTTGAGATGGGTGAAGGAAGGAGATAAACATTGTTTCGATGGTGGAAACTGAATAAATGGAAAGTAGACTTTTCGACACTGTTATTTTCATTAGATAGATAGACCTTATTGATTTTTTTTATAATATTCATGCATGGTTTGCGTTTTTTGTGTTTGTGTTTTCTGGCCCACGAAATTCGCTCCCTTGAAGGATAAGAATCATAATCCTTTTCTAGTGGAAAATAGTTGTGAATATTGATTATGTTGCATAGCTATTGATATTGCATATCTCACGCCAAGCCATTTTCCCACGACAATAACAAGAGGACCAAGAATAAGAAGACTTTTGATAGGGAATGAGAAGTAAGAGATTACACAAATGCCTAGTAAAAAAAAGCTAAAAATACTAGATGCCAAACATACTTATCATTACTTTACTTTAACCAATATCAGAATACTTTGTCTCGAATACATAATCCAAATTACAGATGAATGTCGTCATTTTGGTCTGATTTATTTTAGTCGCACAGCTATGTGGAATGCGGAAGCATTCACATTTCGAAAGAAGAAAGTTTCTGCAACACGGGGTCGGAGTGTGGCTCATGTACTTTTATAATAATAATAAAGCACTTCAATAACCTGTCGCTTAGCTCACTGTGTACTCATTTCTTTCTTGTTTGGAAGAAGTAAGACCTCTGTGATTGACGGTGTTAGTGAGTGGTAATGATGCAATACAAGTAGGCTCTTCAACGACTTACCTTGACGACTAGTATCTGAAGCAGTTTCCTTTGAACTCGACATATCTGCTGGTGATGATTTATTCGATATCGGATGCTACAGAGCTATTAATTATTAGCCAAAGGTTCTTGTTTGTATGAAGACTATCTTCTTATCCAGTGCTATTGTCGAAAAATAGTAGCAAGAAATGAAACCGTCTGACGGGGACGAGAACTGTGGGGTTATTCACGTGCGCAAATTCAGTCCCCTGTTCGTTGTTCGTGGCTAGACCGAAAAAAAAACTAGTATTATATTATAACCTGCGAGGCAGATATGAATTACAATATGATAGCCAAATAAACCTATTTCAAACGAGGATATCTTCTTTAGTCGTCCCATTACATTACCGCGTCTACATATATCAGACATGTTCCCTACTTTTGACCAACGTTGAATCCCAACCCCAAGCATGTCATATACCATATATCATTACGTCATTAGATCCAAACATTAAACTATCGTATCCCCATTATGTTGCGGGGTAATAGGAACGATAGTTCTACTGCTTTCCCTCCCCTTCCTACCATCATACCCATAATCGAATCCCTGATCCGTTTCCAGCTCTTTACTCATAGCAATCTCTTTAGTGAAGATTAAGCTAGTAACGAAAGCCAGTCCAGCCAATGCACACATGACAATCCATACCATTCTTAAGCTCTCGACATAAGCTCCAATGACCACTTGTTTCATTTCTCCTTCTGTTCCGGTATTTGCCCATGCTTTCACAATCTGCACAAATGCAGATGCATCTTTTGACCATTCGTTTGCGTAGACGGCATAGGATGTTTTGAGAATCTTGTTTTGGAATGTGTTTTGGAAGATGACTCCAGAAATTGCCACGCCGATTGTTTGGCCAAAGGCTCGGAAGAAAGAGTACATAGCTCCGGCGAAGGGAAGGTCGGCGTTGGTAACTGAAGCTTGGGCTGCGAATCCTTGAGCGGAAAATAGAGTGCCTAGTCCAATACCTGGAACGAGGTTGAGGAAAATCCAGGATACTGTTGAAGTGGATTCTTTGAGAAGAATGAGAAGACCAAGCCCTAATGTAGAGATAGCCCATCCTACCCAGATTGAAGGACGATAACGACCGGTTTTGGCAATAATGAGACCGACTACCACAGCAGCTGGAGCGGTAGTGAAGGTCATTGGGAAAAGACCAATGCCAGATTGGATAGGAGTATAGTTTTTGGCAACTTCAAAGTATAGAGGCATGTAAAAAAGAATGGACCATACGCAGATTCCATGAACGAATGTGCCGAAGTAAGCAACTGTTGCTGTGGGAGAGTTGAACAATGATCGTCGGATTAACGGGTCGCCTTTTTGAAAGATAGAGTAGACGATAAAAGCAATCAGGCCACCAACACCGACTAATAGTGGTACGAGTGTGCGGACAGAACTCCAGGTATACATTACACCTCCCTGGATAGAATTAGTAATTTCAAAATCAAAATGACACCCTAGTAACTTACCCAGGTAAGAGGAATCAAAAAACTAGTGACAGAGGCCACAAACAAGAATGATCCAAACCAATCAAAGGCCTTAAGCTTAGTCCACATAGAACCTTGCTTAATGTTCAACTTAAGACATATCGGAATACCAATAGCACTGACAACGCAAAAGGGGATGTTCAGCCAAAAGATCCATCTCCATGTGACCTTTTCTGCAAAGGCACCACCGATAACTGGGGCAATAACAGAGCCAATGGCCCACTGAAGAGATATTATCGACATCCATTTACCGCGCTCACGGAGGGTGATCATATCAGCAAGAAGGACATAAGTCAAACCTACAAGACCTCCTCCTCCAATACCTTGAATGCATCTACCTACCAAAAGAAGCTCAATGTTCTTGGCGACGGAACAAAGGACTGTGCCAACCGAGAAGAGAAATAGAGCAGTAAGAAGTACTGATTTTCGACCGATGATGTGCGAGAAAGCTGCCCATGTAGGCTGAAAGACTGTAGAGCATAGAAGGAACGATGTACCGCACCAGAAAGCTTGCATTGCAGTGGCGTGTAAGCTTGTTGCAATTGTCTGAATTCACCAGTATCAGTTTTCATCGATGAATAATAAAGGGGAAAAAGTATGAACCATCTTACAGGTAAAGCCACAGAAAGAATTGTCGCATCAATAGCACAAACGAGGTTGAGGATTGCCAAACAAGCAAAACTTCCGTAGAATCTCCATCCTCTGTTCTTCGATTCGGGCTCAATTGGCATATCAGATTTTTCCAAGTCAATGCTTCCTGAGTCGGGAGACAAAATCTCTGGCGAGGGACTTAGAGTAGTCGTCGATTCTTCATTTTCAATAAGTGATCGTTCTGGCGAGGTTGTGCGTCCATACTGTGACGTATATTCTTCCGGAGCCGAAATATTAGGGGGTAGATGTGTCTCGGAATTCCCACTTCCAGGCAACGATGTGTACATATTTGCTGCGGCTGAATACCAAAAGGTGCAAGATCTGTGGATTTCGAAAGACACAGTATTTTGACACAGTAAGAAAGATTCTGGAATGCGAACTGGGTACAACAAGAACGGATGTAGACAGACTATCGAACGTCTAAATATCGACGCTGACTTATTGAGTATTTAACTTCATCATTAGTATCTGATCGGATCCAAATATTTTTCACTGCAAGCCACCATGCTATTTATCCTACGATGTGTGGATCCTCAAATAGCTTCTAGTACAGGTATGTATCTTCACCCCCACTGCACCACACCATCTTGAAGGATTTTTTTTCTGACGAAGATACAGAGGAACTTCCCAGAGACGTATTACTCAGAAGGAAAATGGCATCATGCAAGATGCAAGTCAGATTCTATGGTTGTAAATGTGGCTCCTGTACGAAGCTGATGCGAGAGGTCATCAAATCCGGTTAATCCTGTCGGATGTTGAAGCGAGCCATCATCACTGGATGGATGAGCTGCAAACGCTGCGGCTGCGCCACGCCTCAAAATAAGACCCAACAGACACACTCGCGATCATAGGCAAAAACCACATTTCTATAAGCATTGACTATTGGCGCGATAAAGGATCCATACCGCGGTGGGATAGTGACACAGAGATTAGCTTTCGTGGTTAAAACGTGGTGTTGGCAGTCAGATGGTGGAGATGTTGGACGTAACATGGAGGGGCAAAATGGGTGGTTTCAGATACCAACTTTTAGTCGGGTTTTCTAGAATTTTGTTCATTCGAAACAGATCGCAGATGTGAGCGATTCGATGGCGATACGATGATGTACCTTGAGTGAGTACTGACTGGTTCAATAATGATGGGCGACCGAGTACAAACATTTTCATCCCCCACGTAGTATTGGAATCGCACTACCGTGGGAAGTTTCCTTCCCTCCGAGATTCGTGCGATAACCATAAATCTATTTTCGGGAATGCTATTGCGAATTCCCTTTCTTGATCTTTTGGTTGCAATAATGATTCGGGACAGAATATCCACGGTCGCCATCAATGAGGTTGCATTGACGTCCTAAGCATAGATATCTTCAGCATATCCATGAGCCCCAATATTGCCCCGCTACTGCACGTAAACCGTCAATCAACACTGATAGGCTTTGCACAGCCCCCAAGTTCGAGCCTCATCGTGCTGACAGCCCTATAGGAGTTATTCTTCAATTGCACCATATAGAATTTATTTTTGGGCACCAATAACGTTAGCTGATGACATGATTTGGTGTGTTCCAGTGCATATGGATATTCTACGCACTTACATATATTGATGTACACGTCGTCAGATGATGGGATTCAGCCTTGGTTAGATGGTATTGCCATAAAGATTTGAGTATTTGATAGTTCAAAAGGTCATCACCTTCCTCTTAGGATTTCTGGATAGGATTCTTGGTGGATTATTAATCGGATGAATTCTTAGCATTGTGTTATTTTTGAACGACCTAGAGCATTTGAAGCGAATCAGGGAGTAACCTATCGTAGCATTGTGGCATTTCGTTTGCTGAAGGGAGCACGGGGAGATACGAGAATAACTTCATATCATTCCTATAGAAACTATGGGCTGATTATTACCCGAAGAACACTTGGATAGGAATTGTGAAGTTTTGTTAGTTCATTGTCCAAGCGGTTCATGGAGGATCTAGCTTCGATCGTAGCGCCTTATCAAAGACAACTTCCGCTCACCTAGCGCTGGTACTGTACAAGAGATGCATTGCCGGATTATTGGTCTGAAGATGTCTTGGCGTTATACAGAACTACATGACACCACCAGCACCAACTAAAGGCTAGCTAGCTACCCCGCAATGTGTATTTCTCATTCTGCAACGCCTCCAGAGACCCCAAAATGTTCCCGACCAGATTTTCCGAGTCAAACTGTTATTTTCCTTACTTACACTTGCAATAGTTGATCATTAAGTAAAGCATTTTCGAAGATGTTGTACCATAAGGCTACGTCTTGGGGCTTACTGTCCTCACGAGACACGTGACCTAGAGGGTTCCGAGAAAGCTTTTATACTAAAGACCCAGAAATAGATTAAGAAAGTCCGGTAGTCAATGCTGTTCTACAAACCGTGAATGGCTTGACGGGGGCTAAAGAAGACCCGACCTGTAGAGACTAATGAGTATTCCAAATCGATTGGCGAGTTCAAAGTCCTATGAATTTGTTTCTATGCAACAGCACGGTCGTGATCTGTGCCGTTTCAAAGTTATTCCACACGTCAATTGGTCGAAGTCAAATGATCAACATCGACACTATATTCTAGGTCTTAAACTCAACTTCTCAGCTATGGATTAGACAATTAATCACGAAAGCATATCGAGTAGTGTCTAGTGATGGGGATTTCCCACTTTAGAAACACGCGACGATTTTCAATCACGAAAACGGTGACGTCAATTGTTTTAGCTGGCTCACAGTGAGGATAATGTGGTATTCGATTTTATGAAATGGGACATATACTATATACTTCGTAGGTGGCAGATGACTTCGTAAGCGACATCCAAAATTCGTAGAGATATTCTTCCATATGAAACTCCTTCAACCATTAAACTCCGGCTTCAATTGCACTGACGTGCCATCACTTTCTAGAAGCGGGCGAAAACATTTCCCAGCTTCAATTTCAACTTAAAAAAGATAGCTTGAACCCTCAGACATTCGAGACCCTTTTTAAGTAGTGTCTTCTATCACTCTCATTATACCCACCCTCAATATTCTGAAATCTATTAGGGCAAGCTCCAAGACAAAGCAAAAGTCCCAAATCTAGAGCATGATCCTTGTTGCCTCTGTGTTCTCATCTATAACAGTACACATAATTCATGACTCACAAAGAATCATACAGCGCCAAGAAAAGTTTCGCCTTTCGGTTCGGTCTGAGAATCTTTGGGGGCATTCTTTTCTTCTGTTTTCATATCTTTCGCCTTGACTTCTGGTGCTGGTTGAATTTGGAGTTGGATTGGAGGAGCCGGGTCAGCCTTGGGAGCGGGCAAGTCTTTTATCTCAAGTTTCTGCGCCGGAGGTGGGGCGTTTGGATTTATGGGTAGTGAGCCATCCAGGTTTCTCATAATAGAACCGTCCAAATTTCTTACCGGCGAGCCATCTGGATGGAATCCAGGCTGTGGCATTGGAATTGCGGCTTGAGGTATCGGATTTAAGTTCTGTTGGGGCATGTTCAATGCATTAAGGTCAAGTTTCTGAGCACCCATCTTCGCATGAAGTGCATCATGTTCGTCCAAGGCCTTCTTTATTGCGATTTGCTGTTCTTTCTCTTCCGGTGACAGCTTTTCATATGCAGCCATATTTTCATCCCATATCCTAACACACTCAGGTTCCCAATTGCATTTCTCCACCTCACCATATATTGGATGACTGAAACGAGGATGTAGTAGAGGCCACTCCGAGGCATGGTAATGATGTTTGACCAAAGCTCCTCTCGCATTATGGTTCCCAGAATCCGAATGTCCTTGTCCAGCAGCAAATGCTTCAACGGTGAGAACGAGGAACCCTCCCACCAGCTTTGATTCGCGCATGGCGTGGAAGGTACTCCAATCAACTTGATCTCCAGTCTTAATGGTCATTTCCTTCAAAATCGCACCGGTAAATGCGGAAGGTCCTGTCCCCGAGATGACTTCATCAAAATCGAGCTTGATCTCTGATATTGGAACATTCTGTTTTGCGGCAACATCATTTAACCACAGTAGGATATTATCAACTAATGCCAGCATGACTGGAAGTCGAGGCTTGCACATGAATGTCCATTGACAGAATGATTGTGATTTTTGACCAAGAATTGGATGGTCTTTGAATTCAGGTTGGTCGATTTCCACGCTGACAACCATATCTACATCTCCCACAGAATATCTATCAGGGATCCAGGCATTGACTGCCTTGAGTGCCTCGACATCAATGTCTGTATAGACTCCGCCTTCAACGTACATTATCAAGTATCGCAAAAGATCTGCTTTAATGATTTGGACTTTCAGTGATCGATACATTTCGACTATATCCGGCCTGTCCAACTCGTCTGGTCCAAAGTGTGTTTCGACATAATACATGTCATTATTGTCTGTTAAAACCTCGTATCGGTGTCCTGGGTTCAACTGAGTCCAAGTCCTGGCACTTAAAAGATCTCTTTCTGCGAAACCCAATGGATCAACTTTCCAAGTCTGCCATATCTTCCTTGGAAAGTCTGCGGTTGTGCTGCCTTTCAGAATTTTTTGCGTCGACCGTTTTGCATGTGATACTGTAGATGATTTCAGAGTATCGACATTTGAGATGATCAGGATAAACAGGACGAGAATGGCATAAATCGGTAAAGCTCTCTGTATCTGCTTTGGTAGCCGACCGCTGAATTGAGAGGTCGTTTGCATACTTCGTGATCTGGTTCTTCGTAGCTTTTCCATCGTTGTATCAGTGGAATCTAAACTCATTCTGCATGTGTGAGGAAGAGTCGCATGTTAACTCTGAACAACCATACCAAGAGATAAATCAGATGAAAGAAGAAAGTGCTACACCGAGGTTTTTTTTTTCTCCGAAATTTCGATAGATCGACAAATCAGATCTGGAAAAATGACTTGTGCGAAAAACGGGACGGACTTCCAGTTGGTTGACTGATTGAGGTGCGTGCAGGGTGGTATTCAAATTAATCTGACGTCAAGCATGGGGATTAAAGTTATTGGTGAGTATCATAAAAACAACGGGCTTCACAAGTTTGTGATTGAAGAAATAAAAGTTGATGGCTGCACTTGGCAGGGGGTTCTCGGGGGGGTTCTCAATGTGCCTGCTCAATAATACCTGACTACATGCACACTAATGCGATAATATGCGAAGATTGTTGAGATAGGATCAAGTGCCGTCCGCTAAGAGAATTTGAATTGTCGATCAATGCCATTACTCGGTAGACCTGCTCGAGGCCAGACGGAGAGATAAGGTGGGAAGTGCCATGTCGATGTCCACGCAGATGCAAATGCAGCTGCAGCTGCAGGTTACTTGTGCAATATCCCGCAAAAACAATGTAACAATGCAATGTTAGAGTAGCGGCCGCGGTACACATGTGAAGGTTCCAACTAAGAAGCTTGATTTAATGGCTGGTGAAAAATTTACGTGGATGGTGTCTTTGCCGGTCGTTCGCCAATCAGATCGCTCTAACGGTTGGTTTTGCCGAAGCTAAACCCTATATTCCATGTTACCTCCGTGATTAGCTCGCAACAAACCACATCACGATCAACACACATACTTGAGGGGTGAATGAACACGAACGACGCAATATATTGGGGTACGAGGGTACCCATGAAGATGATGAAAAGGCCGTGAGAACTTCCCGCTGATCTTCCAATATTTCTCCAATATAATCCACTTTTGATATGGATTGCACCCCGTACACCCCGCATTATTGGACGTGCACGAACCTCGGGGAAGAATTTCACGAAGAAAAGCTAAACGTTGTCAATTATTGCTTGTGATTGTATTTCACGACTTAATAGCAGCACCAACGGTGTCTGCGTGTGGAAAGCCGATCAATCGAGACATGCATAACTCTGAATGCTCATGGCTTCGCACAGCATGCTGGCATGAATGACACTCTCTTCAAGACTCATTTACAACTCTGATTTTTTTATCCCATCTGATTCTCAGCATCATTTCGCAGAATCTTCAAGCTTGTGAATGAAGGTGTTTTGAAAATGCCTCACGGATATCAAGGTATCCTCGACAATGGGTTCATGGAGGAGATCAAAACAGATCACCCATTATTGTCTCCGATCGTCACCAAATCACCTACGAAATACTGGAAACCTAAAAAGCTGTGCCCGGATTTCATAAAGCCTTCATTTCTAAGTAAGACGAGAGCGCCAGCAAAACCACTCCATGCAACTGCCTGGCTTGATGGATTGAGAGGTTATGCAGCATTCTTGGTATATGTTCTACATCATGAGCTATGGGCCCACACCGCAGCGAATGGCAATTGGATCTTGGAGATGGGGTTTGGCTATGAGAAGATGTACTATGCGATTCAATTACCTTTCGTTCGAACATTCTTCACAGGTGGCCATCTCGCCGTGACCACGTTTTTCGTGATTTCAGGATATGTTCTCTCCAGAAAGCCATTGATGCTCATTCAATCTGGAGATTTGGCAAAGCTTGGAGACAATCTGGCATCAGCATTATTCAGACGTTGGATAAGATTATGGCTTCCAGTAATCGCCACGACGTTGATATATCTCACCATATGGCACAAGTTCAATCTCTATCCACTGCCGAGGTCTGAACATGAAAAGAATTGGACCAGTGAGGTATGGAAATGGTACTTGGAGATGAAGAACTTCAGCTACATTTTCAGGACTGGTGGAGATCCTTGGCTCTCTTATAATGTCCATGTGTGGTCAATACCAGTTGAAATGAAAGGTTCCATTACCATTTATGCGGCTCTTATGGCATTCTCAAGATGCTCACGAAATGCGAGACTATACCTCGAGCTCGGATTAATTTACTACTTCATGTATATCGCAGATGGCGCCCAAAATTCAATGTTTATGGCTGGCATGTTTCTCTGCGATCTAGATCTGCTCGCCGAAAATGATGACTTGCCCCATTTCTTTTCCAGGTTCGATTCTTGGAAAGAGCTCATTTTCTCTAACCTCTTCGTTGCCGCTATGTATCTTGGAGGTGTGCCCTCTTTCAATTTGGATGAGAAGGTATTGAGAAACACTCCTGGGTGGTATTATCTATCCTATTTGAAGCCACAAGCCGTGTTTGATTACAAATGGTTCTACCTTTTCTTTGCAGCGACATTTCTCGTGGCATCTATTCCTCGAATTCCATGGCTAAAGAGCTTCTTTGAAACTCGATTTTGCCAATATATGGGCCATGTATCTTTCGCCTTCTATCTTGTGCATGGGCCCATCATGACACTTCTAGGCGATAGACTATACTCGGCGGTCGGCTGGTCACAGGAGATATCGGATGAAATGGTACCGTGGACCAATATATTCCCAATTTCGAAAACCGGGCTGTTCGGGATGGAGCTGAGCTTCTTTGTTCCCCATCTGATCCTCTTCCCTGTTACACTTTGGATTGCGGAGATTGTTACGAGATTGATCGATGAACCTAGTGTGAGGTTTGCGCAATGGCTATACAGAAGAACTCTTGCACCATCACCTCGTTTGTAGAATTATGGAGCCGAATATTGGGTATCGATGTACTTGTCAGCTCGTTTGGGCGTTGTGTAATTAGATTAGATGTCATGAATCGTGCCTTGTAATGGCAAAAACCGGCTCGGCCAGTTACCTCAAAAATTGTCTGACTGCAGCCTTTAATGCGGTGCTTTTAAAATGAATAACGACAATTGGTTCGTTAACACAGATCGTGCCGCTTTTGCTAATGTACCCCTGAAGCCACCTTATCAAAATTCGCAAGTTTACCCCGCGGAGTCCGTCCGAGGTCAATAGGCAAAATGCATCTACAGGGGAAGGGGCTTTTGCACATGTAACTTCACCATCTTTGATCAAGTGGGAGATAAGATTACTAGCCCCCAGAATATTTCAAAATAGCTCAAAATTTGGCTAGCACAGTGTGCGTTGTGGGGGGTGTTAGTATTTATCCGGTTTACAGGGGGCTAAAGGACCTGAGGTCATTTAGCCCCCTGTCGGTTTGACAACCTTCGTTAAACAGCAGGACACTAGAGGACATATGCGGCTGACAGGGGGCTAAAGGACCTGAGGTCCTTTAGCCCCCTGTCGATGTGATAACTTTCCCACACCTCCATAATCTTACCCCAACTTCATTTCCTCCTCAATACCGGCCATACACCCACTATGACTGTTCGTCCTGGAGCTCTGCTCCGATTCTTGCCATTAATTGTGATATCTTGTGTTATCTTGTATCATAGTTGGAATTCAGTGCGACCTACTCAAAACATATATTCCTCCACATATGTAGCACATTCTCAAGCTGGAAGGTATTTTGAACAAGTAATTTCGGTAAATAAGCCGGCGGATTATGATTTTCCAGCTCTAAAACAACAGTGCGAGGAGACGGAATGGCAGAAAAACGAGGTGTACTTGGATTGTAGTGGCATATTTGCGGGGTTGACTACAATCGTATCTCAAGTAAAGGTTTGCTTGAAGATGGCCTTAGAGTCTGGCCACGGATTAATTTTGCCATCGATTCACTCTCGCGATAAAGATAACTTGAAAGAACTCAACCGGTTCAATGAAAAGGCATCCATGGCTTATGGCGAATGGTTTGAAGAAGCTCATTTACTAGAGCAAATGAAGAAAGCTTGTCCACAGATGCGAATTATCAAGCCTCGTGAAATCGAGTCGGGTGAAGTTACTGTGCAGCATCGCTGGCCAATTGAACTCTCGGACAAAACTGCTCCGGGACTTGCGCTGTTCAAGGGATATTTCTGGAAAGGAAGGGGCTTCAAAGATTTCTTTGACACTCAATACACTCAATTAGAACAACTCTTTTTGTTAAATCCTGGCAACAGGCTTGATCATGGTGCTGGTATAATTGCCATAGAGATTAACCCCCAGTTCCTAATATTCAGAGTCACAGACGATGCGACTGGACAAGATCTTAAGTTATGGAATGACTTGGGATATCTCATCCGGTTTAAAGAACCTCCTCGGCGGGTCGTCGATCGACTTTTGACTCAGATAGATCGACCTTTCTATGGAGTGCATTTCAGAGTAGAATCTGATCAAATATGGAGCTCCCTTGATAGTCAGCTTCAGAAAGATCTAGATGCGTTGGACCGCGCATGGCAGAAATATGGTAGCCCTAGCGAGGAAAAACCTTTGGTCTATCTGGCTTGCGGGGATCAAAATCAAGTGTTGAAATTCGTCGAGGCCGGAAAAGCCAGAGGCTGGGAGGTTACACATAAGTGGAAACTAGCGGAGAAAGACGCCAATACTTTGAAGACCATCAACAAACTGAGTTTTGATTTTCAAGGTGCTATTGATATGGGAGTGATGCTCAACAGCCACTTTTTCTTGGGGATCACTGGGAGCGCATTCTCATCCTCTGTTGCGAACGCTCGTGATTCCACTGGAAGATATCGAGGAAGTTCTTTCTCGGTCTCTGATGATGGAGGTGCAAGAACTCATCTTTTCAATGATGGAGAGTCTAATTATTATCCCTGTTGCCTGTAACAAGGTCTCTTTTCAAATGAAGCAAGAGCAAAGACACGTTTCGAGTCACTCAGAAGGCGCGTTTGTTGTTTAGTTGGTTTTGTTGATTCTTTATACCCCTATAAACAACCAAAAATGGAATAGTAATGTATTTTAATAAAAAAATTCGGTCTACTGCAACATCCGTTGTATTTTGTAAATGGCCAACATATCCTCTGATCGTTCGGGCTCAAATGTCAAATCGACGCCAAACCATCTCTCATGCCGTGTTCCACATCTATAATCTTACCTTCATCTCAAGCGATTCTAACGGCATCACTTAACGTCAAATGGATATAATATACAACCTTACTTCTTGATGTTGCCAACCTAATCCTTTCGAAGAAATAGCTATTCCGGACTCGCAACAATTTGCCGAGATTCACCCCTTCATTCCCATCAGAATGGTTACAGACGAATGGTGCGTCCAAATAAGCGAATCCTTGCTTTCTGTTATGCTACCTATTTCACGATTGCTAATGAACCACGTCAGACTGGTTATTGAAGAAGCTTTATTAATATAAAGTAATTGTGATGGAAATTTATTTCTGCTCTAGCGGTTACAGTATTATCAAAAGGACTTTTGATGTGTTTAGCATCATTCAGTATTAGTTGCTCGAAGAGCAACCCGACACTAACTGATACACTGATCTAGGCAACTGGAGGGACCGTATCCTTCCCGTACATGTTGAGTCCTATGATAACTATGACAACTGAATTCCCACCAACTGGCGCTTTTCCTACCAAACTCCGCCTAGCAAGAAAACCCGACTCCCACAGAAAAGCACATTAACATATATTCTAAAGTTCCTTCTTTGTTGCGCCTGAGAGCGAAGTTGATCAGACGGAATACGAACTTTCAAACCATCCATAACCAAAATGTCTTCCGGACCTCTGCACCAATCGAGTTTGACGGTTCGAAATATTGACCAATGATGATGGTGATTTAAGAGAAATCGCAGTCGTTGCATTCATAATGACCACAGCTATTGCAAGAAGTAGCTCCCGGTGCACCTGCGATGAGATAGGTATTCTGACCGCATCTGCAACAGTTCATGATTGTTGCTGCATCGACAGCTGGGCCACCGAAGTCGCCGAGATTGCTTGTGCCATCCATGATGACATCTACGGCAAGAATTGGACTGATTTGGTCTTGGGAAACGATGCTATTGAGCTTTTGATAGCACATAGTGAGATGTTTTGTTGATTATGTCAACTCTTTGTTTTTGTGGAGGTTGAAGTTGATTGAGACGATTGAGAGATTGCTAATATGGGGTGATTTGGGTTGATCGAGGGTCAATATTAGGGTTGTGTGTTATTGAAGGATTTGATTTTGGATTTGAAGTGTTGTAAGATGAAATAGAGATAGAGGATGAGAAGAATGTCTATTAAGTAGCTGAAATTTCTGTAATACGACAACAATTCATTCACAATTGCAAAACAGCTGTGCCGTAAAGATTCACCAACATTGTTCCAGAATAACGCCGTATAGAATAAGAATCCAATAGTAGTACAGGAAATTGCGAATCTAGATAGCATCGGGTTCTGTTTACTCGTAGTTCTTGTAAAAGGATATTCTAGCCTATACTGAGAAAGTGAAATTGGATGATTTAATATCAAGTAAATGTTTACTCAAAAACAGTTTTACGAGTGAATTCTGTATATGGCCCTCAGGCTCTCATTTTATTCTTCATTTTGTATCGAATTACTCGTTTTCGGACCCCAGATTAGGACAAAGGCCAAAATATAATCTTTATTTCATTCCATCACATCGTATCTGGTAAATGTCAGGAGTATGTGAGATAGGTTGTATATGACTGGTGTCAGGGTATGGACGCACACGCATCACAGGATGTCCATCCAGAGAAAGCTCATTAAGAGAGTCTCTACTTGAATGACGGTAGATCATGAAGATCTTAATCCAAGGGCTTTGAGTGTTCACATAAAACGTACTGTCTTCAACACATGAGAAATTGCCCCTTGATTGTGACGCATTCTAAGTTTGTGTCATATGACTGGACATCAATATGTTAAGGTGGAATCATGGATTTCCCAACGCCCCATTACTCGACGTATTTACTGGCAGGAATTCTGTGGATATCAATTAGGGAATGATTCTTAACATGAATCTTCCCGAAAATTGAGTCAGAAATCTTGCTTTCAAATTCGATATGGTTTTTGCTGTCGGTAGTTCTGAAGGAGAGAACACAACATTTACGAAGACAACAAAAATCAACTTCGGTCATTAAGCTTTATAATGACTAGACTACGCAAAAATTATCTATACCCATAAGCTATCCACAAATAATCCGCCCCGCGAATAATATATCAGAAATCCTATCTACCCCGTGAATTATCTATCTAGATTTAAAATTATCTATTCTGTTACAGATAGTCCACAGATTATCTACAAATAATCTATTTACTCATAAATATATAAATTATTTATGGATATATAAATTATCTATAAATAATCTATAGATAATTAAATTATCTACAAATAATCTATAGATAATTGAATAATTCCCTACTTTTTTCATTTAAATTTGAATGTGACGATGATAGTGTGAAAGAAGGACGAAGTTCTCATTGTACTATGTAGAAGCTATATATGTACCTGGGGTACCCTGGTGCGCTAGTATTCGCGTACCATTGAAGCTATTTCTATTTAAAAATAATACAAACTTAAACTTATACTAACTTTATACTAATCTTTATATTAATTATAAAATCATATAAATTTTATAAAATATTATATAATATATAAATAGATGGATAACTTGTAGATAATTTGTATTTGTTTTATGGGTATCTATCCCAAATTTTAAATTACCCACCCCGTCGATAGGTAATCTGTGGGTTATTTATCGAGGTCATTGCCCGCCTTATGGGTACCGTTTGCGCAGTCTAATAATGACTCTCGACACCATACTCAAGAATAAGATACGTGCTCGAAAGATCTCTATGCTATGGAAATGCAGCCGCTGCGAAGAAGCTCCTGAAGCCCTGCCCCTTTACTTTTGCAAACATCTCGATGTAGAGAACAAAGCCATTTCGGGGAATTGGATGTGTCCAAAATTAAGTTGTGGCTACACATCGTGCGCTATATGGTACAGACCAAAAACTAAATGTTCAGATTTAGAATGTGGACACGAAAAATGCAACGCATGTCCGTTTCATGATAGCGATATCAATCCAAGAAACTCTCAAATGGTATTTACAATCATAGTAGGCGAACGTTTTGCACTTACTTTTCCCATGGGATATAATTGCCGGTGGCAATGTACTGAAAGCAATTTCCCAAACTTCAACGTCCTCGAGGGTCCTGGGCCTTCATTTTGAGACCTTGGTTGCAAATATCCAGAGCCGACTGCACTGAAAATAACACGTATGATACCGCTACCCGAGGCTACTACCAATCATTATTTTCGAAGCAAGGAACGGTATATCAAGGACGAGACAACTTCACAGACTGGGTTGAAGGATAATTCTATGGCAGATCTCTAACCTCCCATGTTTAGATTTAGCTCCTTCCCATCAGACAGAGCTATCCAAGCCGCAAAAACAAATTCTAGACCGGCAAAAATCTCATGGGAAAGTTTATCACAAGGCCCTGAATCGACAGATATCGGTAATGATGTCAACAACAGTCTAGATGACTTGGAAGATAGTAGTAAGATCACTTTTGCCCCTATTTCCAGCCGAAATATTACAGTTACAGGTATCAAAATCTCGGGATCAAGTAGAATACAGATTATTAGCGATTTTGCCATCACAAGATTGAGCGGCCAAACAACTAGATCAGATCAGTATAGATGTTCTAAAGTCCGGGGATCAGTATCCACATCCATTGTGAACACACCGTTCTCTGTACCGGTCCCCAGTACAGGTCTCCTCTCGTCATACCCCACATTCCAGCCCACGGCTCTTGTGGAAACAGAACCCATAATCTCGAATGCACAAAGCCCCCAAAGTCCAGCATTCTGTACAGAAATTATATCTGGAGGAGATCCAAGCATGAAAGATGGTGCTACTCCAGTAGAAGATAAAAGTTCCGTATATTATATGAGTGGAACTTCCGGGCGAGCAGTAGCTTTTTCACCTCTGCGTTCAACAACAAGACTTACTAAATTTGTATCTAGTGGAAAGAAGTTCTCATCATATTCGGAATCCGCAAAGCTCAAATTAACTAGACCGGCATCTCCACTTATAAGAACTCCGACAAGAGCACCATAGCTTCTAAGAAGTGTGCATCGAAAACATCCGGATTACAACCCTCCTCTAACTCCCCCTCCCGATTCTCCAATCCTACTCCCAAACCCACCTCCAGAAAATCGGCAAGGTCGGATAGTCGATCGAATTGGTGAAAGACTACCTAAGTTCCATGAAAAATCGCCAAACTCCCCACCAAGCAGACGGACTCAACTATTTCAAGAAAATTTACCGCAATCCGAGCCTCCAAATTTGTCAACTCCTGGAGTGGTTTTACAGAAAAGATCATTAATTTCTCTCAACTGAGCTTAAAACGTCCCGAAACCATTTTGTGCAGCGCATTACTTAGCTTTGGATTCTGCCTCCAATATGCTATATCTTCACCATACCTTCTATCAAGTAATCTATAAGGGCCTCATATTAATAAAGGAATACCTAGGTAGGTTTAGGAACTTCATATATCAGGAAACAGAGAAATTTGTGGTAGAAATATCATTAAAATCCAACAACTAATTGACAAGCCAAACGACAATCCGACTCTCAAGATGTTCATGAATCATTGTAAAGCATTTCGACATTAGTCGTGACGAATTATGATTAGACAGCATTTCGAAGACTCTATAATCAAGCTTAAGTTGACCAGATAGAAATTTTAAGCTCGGGGAGAACTCATAGGAAGCCAAATTGTCTCGTTAGCAACTTGGTACTCATGCGTACACATTGATATCCACAACTCATGCGACCCCATCAGCTGGAATGAGAAAAGCCCCCAGAATTTTATTCCTACGAAAACAACGACGTCGATATGAGCTACATCAGAAGCAGCATGAAAGTTTCCTCTACTTCATTGGCCCATGAACTGGACCCATGCCATTGTTTTGCTATCAATTTCTTCATCTACACGACAGACCGAATAACTCTTACTACGAGTACTTCCAGCAAAAGACAATTGGATGGAAATTTCGAGAAGGGAAGTCAGAATTAAAGAAAAGTCATGAATGTGTTCAAATCTCCCGATACAATGAACCTCTCAAAAAGATATCGTGGGTGTATCCACTTCACTCCCACAAAATCGTTCGTAAACTCCATGAATCTGAAAGTGATCTAAGATGCGTGAAGAAGCGAACTATTGTGAGTAACTTTTATGAACTCAGAGCTACAGGAGCTTGGTACCTAGTCACCGTGTTAAATCAAAATATCCAACTCGCTTGAAAAATCATACCAATGAAACATTTCCTCGGTTAGGAATATCCACACTCATAATAACCTCCCACTCTTCATGTCCACATTTACCTTCAGTCTTTTCCTTCCCCTGTTCTTTTGTCTCCGCACAGGTTTTGTATCCTTCCGCCTCTATCTCACGCATTCTCTCACACTCTTCATCCACACAGACAAAAAAGCTAACAATCCCATCAACCGCAGACATGGTTGTTCTTGCTCACTAAAAATCAAATATATCTATCGTTGTCAAAAATTTGACTTCATACTTATAGCATCGAACAATTATGGCCAAATCTATTTTTGGGGGAAATCCTACCAGTATCTGTTGGCGGCCACACATTTCGGACCTCGTTGCTGAAGTGTACGCATGCCCGACTCGCACTAACACATTCCATTCAGCAATACTAATCGTATTCGGCCATCCCAAGGAGCAGAAAAGGGTTGGCTTAGCGTGGCCATGCATCTCATATTCGACCGGAAGATACTCCTCTCAATTTGTGATGGCCATAAACCTACCAAATTCCGGGGCCAACACTAAAGCATCGAAAGGCCTTATCTTATACAGACGACTTTTCCGGGGTCACTAATAATCTCGTGCATTTCGGGTCAATTTACTGACATCAAATTTGTCTACTAATTCTAGACTATTTCAACAGCGACTTCGCCGAAATCTCGACCGGAGGATTCTACAAAATGGCCTTCATTCTGCGGAAGGAGGGGTGCAATTTTCAGCCATTCAAATCCATTTGTTAAGATGAGAAGGAAACTTAGGTGCCGCATTTAAACAAACAATTTCTGGAGAATCAGTATGATCTTTAAGTATCATAACCCCGCAGAATGGTAATTAAGGTAACTTGTAGTTGTTGAAATTAATCTTGCATCTTATCTACATCTAGCATAAATCAATCATTCTCCATAAAAGCACACATTCCATCCTATCTATTCCTTCAAATTTCAATTATTGAAATGGCCATTGCCCCTTATCCTCCAAAGTTTCATCCCAATTGCGTTCACATCAAACCAGGACAAATCCTCAAGCACTGTAGCAACTCAGACACAAGAACTCTTCCATAAACCTGATCATGATCATCCACTCCTACACTAAGAATTATCTCATCATCTAGATATCCTACACCCTTATCTTTAATATCTCCATCTTCCCTGTTCCAGGCATACGCAATGGTTGTGGTGTAAGTGAGTTTTGCCCATAGCCCACGGCCTTCGGACAAAGCCTCTGGAGAATCATCCCAACTTTCGTCGGATGTCCAGCCAGTTGTCGTTTCATTTGCAAAGAGAATTGGATGTTGGCTTATAGCTAACATACTAAAGGGAGGTGTTGCTGCCCACATCACAAAATATCTTTCATAGCGGATTGGTAGGTCTAAGACATTTTTGTGTTTGCGATGAATAGCTGCAATAAAAACAGTATCTGGGGTCTCTAGGATACAAGAGTTATTGAATCGAGTGCAAAGAATCAGTTTTAAAGCAGGTGTGGCCTGGTGCCAAGTAGCATTTGCCATGTATCTATTGAGAGTTATTTCCTCTGGCGTTGCGTCGATAAGACAAGAGATCTCGTTCTGATCGGTCAAATTGGTTGTTGTGAAGCCATTACCAATGAGTTTTGCGAAGGTGCGTTGTGAAGAAGTCAGCTCATAATGAACGTATGATGAGGATGGAGTTGGTGAAAATATAAACCAGTTCTTCTCGTATGATCTTCGGGTCTCTCGTGGATTGCGTGTCAACTCGGTCAGGACAGGATAAGACTTGAGTGGTCCTCCGAAGCTTTTGGGTGAAGATGAGAAGATTTCTTCCAGGTCAGGGTATACAGAGCGAAGATCAATAGACCACAGCCCAATGCAAGCATATCGCGACCTAAAGATTATTTAGTGGAATGTATTTGGGAAGATAGAAAGAGAATCTTACTGAGAAGATATCATCAGTATAGGCTCCCCTCTTCCGGAATAGAAGATTCTAGGATCATGAAAGCCAGGAATATCGGCCAATCCTTCCTGATTTTCCTGGCAACTTTCTGCCGGAGTTGGAGGAACAGTCACTTCAATGGGTGTATTTTCGCATCTCATTCCTCCATTACTACCGAGAACTTCAATATCATCATCTGTACAAATTCTCTCTTGGAGATTTCCACGATTTTCAGTTTGCGGGTGACAAATATTTGCTTCACACAAAACATTGACTCGGTAGCCACGGTCTTTCAGGTACACCATGCTCACGATCAAATACTGATTCTTCGCCCAATATGGTAGAGAGAAGATTGTTGGGTTCCAGAAAGTTCTTGACTCGGGGGACCCAAGCCTGGGTTTCATGGAAATATTGTAGAGTACATTAGGAAGTCTAAGATGGTTCGTGAATTTATTAACCGGGTCGGAGCAATGCGTTGTGAGTTGTAATAAAGCATGCGGGACCGTCACTTTCGAATTCCCACTACCTGAATATGTCCATGACTGAATCATGTTCTTTGAATAATTTTTGAATGGACGAGATATTGGAATTCGCATGGGGGTGTTATGTTTCTCGTGGCTATGGGCTCGATGTCTGTGTTGGGAAGGGGAGAGGTTCGAGATAAGGATAGCAGCCCAGAAAAGGATTGCAAGCGGTAAAATGAGTCGTTTCGCAAATCGTCTTGCCATTGCATACGAATTGCAGAGTGGGAAGAGAAATGACGAAAAAGAGGATACTGTAGCTCGCAACTGGCAAATTCCAGTACCTCAAATCGATCGAAACAATAAAACAGGAGATGAGGAACCAAACTGGTTATTAAACTTCTTGAGCTTACTTTATTTCCTTCGTAATATTGGGGTTGGCCGTGATTGCAAGATACGGAAGGTGCAAGTCTAGGAAAGAAGCTACAAAGGACTTTGGAAACGTTCCTGCCAGCTTTGAAGCTTTTGCTATATTCAGAGATCTATCGTCTTGACATAGTTGAGCATGAACACAACCTTCACATTTTGATCGCTGTAGATTTCTTTGGCCTTTTCTTGCTACAATCTTGCTCCTTTGCTCCTTTGCTCCTTTGCTCAATTTTGACCAATTTTTGCTCATAATGGTTTACATCTCTCCTTTATCAACTCCAACTGCAACAAGTGAGACACCTCTTCGACCACCAACCAATAATACAACACCATGGTCAGAGATTTCGATGGAAAATTGGCGGAATGGAGTGGATTTCAGAAGTCCGCCACCAGCTTATGACGAAGAGGAGCAGTCAGAGACACCCCACCGACTTTACAAAGCCAACTTGGAGCAACTTCACAAGGCTATATGGCTAACCCTAATAATTATGATTTGTTTCTGGTTTTGGCTGAGTCAACAACAGCAGCAAATACATTTCTATCAATATGACTCAAAAATTTCCACAACAGAGCCACCACTAGAAGGACTTCGCTTCGTTGACGCCAGCCATCCTTACATACGCGTATGCTATCATGTAGATTTACAAGGACGAATGCTAACGTAACATAGTATGTGGGTCGTTGGTCTTCGACATTAGATGGTACGAGAAAAGATGGGTCATTTCCAGGTATGCTCCCCCGCTACATCGTCTGTGGTTCTCCGACGAAGTTTTCTTAGGCATTTATCTCGATCTCGCCTTCAATGGAAGTAGCACTATCCTAATATCACTCCATAACAAAGATCAACAAGCATATGTAAAGAGGACAGATGCTCGAAATAAAACAGCAGCATCTGGATTTCCGGCATTGTTAGACGATAAAAGCGCGGAACCTATCTCTCTGCTCGCCCAAGTTGATGATGAAGAATACGTTATACTTCCAAACGCAACATCGCTTGTGGTTGTACGAACGAACGATCTTGATCCTCATTCTCCTCACATTATTCGAATCATTGCACCAATGATCGGTAGGGATACAATAGAGACTTTTCAATTTACTGGGGTCTGGATAGATGAGAATGGACAACTGATTCCAGT
Organism: Botrytis pseudocinerea; assembly: GCA_019395245.1. Lineage (NCBI taxonomy): Eukaryota > Fungi > Ascomycota > Leotiomycetes > Helotiales > Sclerotiniaceae > Botrytis > Botrytis pseudocinerea. The sequence continues at coordinate 86,180 of JAHXJK010000131.1, read as the reverse complement.
TCGGAATCCAATGTCAGTCTCAACTCTACCGTTTTCTGAAAGAAATGTAGAGAGTGAGAAGTTAGGAGCATCTATAAATGCTGTGGATGGTGACTTACCAGAAAATGCTTCTCGGCGCAAGATGTTGGAGATCTTGACTGATCTACCTGGTTCTATGACAGGCCTTGACAGAAGAAAGCACCAAATAGCATCTAATGTCGCAAATGGAATATTAGGAGGAGTTATGGGGTGGGAGTATTTGACTGGTGAAATGTTTGGTAGCGATCATGTAACTATTGGAATGGATGGGATGTGCCTACTACAAGACTGTATCGGTGGGAGGGGCAGTCCAGCAGGATTAGCAGACGTCTTCTTCCAAAGGTACGTCTGCAAGTCTTCTTGAGTTCCTTTGTTGCCCAGTCTCATTTTGGACCTTCTAATGCATGCAGCGGACCACTTGGCTCTGGACAATACGCGCAACCATGGCTTTTCCAATCCTATGTCCCAGATGTAATGGTAATTGTTTCGATTTCCACTTCATGTTTAAGTAGCTAACTTGTTCAGATTCTCAACATTGGCAATGCTGACTGGGAGTCGTTCCGAATTTACAATGAAGATTACAATATGACGACATGGGAACTGAGTGTACTTTTCGAGGAGACCTACGTTTCGTTAATCAAAGCAATCAGAACATTGGCATATCCCAAATACTCCGGAACAATGGCAGAAATTTCACAATACGATTATCCACAACAACGAGCAGTTGATATCCCGATATTTGTAATGAGACCTTTTCGCGGTCAACTTGAACAAGCGACGCATTCTGTGGTGGATCGATTACAATTTGAGGGGGATAAATCGGTGTTCTGGCTTGATACTTCAGGCTGGCTTAACACTGATATTAATTTTGAGGGACGATCAGAAGATCAAGACTTTTTCCTAGATGGTAAGAACAGTTTCCACTGCCTAAGTCACTATTAACAAGGACCAGAAGGAAGTCCACGGAAAGAATGGCGCCTTACGGAGCGGGGGAACCAACGCGTTGCGATCTTGCTGCATATGCATGTCTGTAGATATCTTGCACAAGAGGCCGATAAATGTGCGTTTTTAGCACCAGAAGCATATCAAGGCGGTAATTTGGATCCGGTTGCAATTCATTTCGATGAATACATGAGGGATGAGAAAGAGAGAAGACTAAAAAAGCTATTCTGGGTCTCCCCGGAGGATGAAGGAAAACTCCAAGTCAAATGAATACAATGATGAAGATATGAAAAATGAAGAGCTTTGAAAATTGTCATCGATGCTTAATCTCTATCTCGTAGTTAGTTTTGCAATGAATATATTTACCGTTCATTGGAGAGTTGGTGACGTTTACTAATGTAAAAATTTGAAGTGCAACAGAATTTGAGCATGAGGTTTCGGCGAAGAAGGCTGAACTGTTCACGACCAACGATATATGCCTACTGAGGCCAATAGTATGGTAATTACTGTAGCTTATACATAAGAGGCCTCTCCATCATTGGATAATTTAGGAATACGTATTGAATTCGTTCGACAATATAAAGACTACATGTTCATGATAACTTTCATTCCAACAAGAGTGAAATGAAATACTGGCGTACCACCTCAATAAAAACTGATTTGCCTTTCTAACATTTGAACTTCAGGAAAGATCGCATGCCCCTCTGTAGATTCTAGTACACCGACGGAAATACAAGGGTAGAATATATCAGCGCTGTGGAAAGATGGAAGCTGTGATTATTAAGAGTACTAGTATCGAATTTGGCTTGGAATAGCTAGAATTCATGTTACTTGTGCAGAGGATTAGGCTTTTTGGCATGATAGTAACTTGCTCATATTGCGACATTGAAATGGATGTATTAGTAATCTTCCATGAATCATTTGGGGCAGACTTTTGAGACAACCAGTCTAGAAAACTGAAAGTCTGCCGTAGCCAGAAACTTCATGTATTTCCAAGTCAGTTTTGCCGACTGGTAGACATTTCGCTTGGCGGCCTTTCAATCTAACTTTTTGGAAAGAATACAAGAATCCTGTATTTGGTTACAGGTCTGGGATCAGCGATTCTTTGAAAAAGCGTTAAAGCTTCTTATGTAGACCTGGGCCTAGGCACTGAGAGTTCTAAAGTGTTGAAAATCAAGGTTTACAGGCTTCGAAAATCGTGGGCTTTTTAGCTGCTCATTTGAGACTGGTCAAGTCGATCCAGGTTGCATATTGAGTGGAATTGTCCTCCGTAGGTGCCAACACTAGTCTGCTGTTACTCACCCTTTGAATATGGAAACCCTTTCAACCGAGATGAAAATTATAGATTTTATTACAACCATGGAATCTCAAATTTAAGCTCTTTTACAAACTCGTTAAGAGTGTGTTGTGCTATAAGTTGCAACATTCTACTATGTAGATGGATATTTTGAAAGCTGTAACTATATATGTATTTCATGCCTTGCAGCCTTGCGCTACTAGCTACACAAAGTTCTTAGGGCTTGAAATTCTACCGACAGAGATGAGTTTGCAAAGTTAGTCTTCCGAGACCACTCACACAGTAAAATACGGTAATATCTAAACACGTGTAAACTTGGAAGTCAAAAGGGGATTTATTTTTCGCGTAATTAGTCATCATAGGGTCTACAGCTTCGCCTCTTGAAACCGAAGCTGTTCTATTTCTATCATGGTAGTTTAGGATTTTAGCGGCTTGGGGTCTGAAAATTATCGGATCGGCTTCTGCTTCAAAAGGTTAAAATTGAAATTGAGCTAGAATAAACTAACGACTGACAGCCTGACGACCAAGGAACCTGTAACAAATTGCACTATATTTGGCTTCACGTCTGGTTTGTTTCGATAGCTATATACATTAGGGTTACACTTGCCATGCTCTTCCTTGAAATCTTCCGAAGAAACGTCACTTCTATCTTCGTAGCTGGTGGATAATCATCCTAGTCGCTTAAGAGACTTTTTTTTTGGACCAGGTCTGGAGTTCCTCGGAACGGATGCCTCGATTTGATGATGAATTTATGATGCGTTTGTTGCAAAGAAGCTACTAACTCTATGAAAACTTGTTTGGAGTTAGATGGGTCTGAATAATATGATGAAGAAAGGTTAAAGGCACCGACGGCTAGAGAGCATTGAGGGCCACTAAACAGATTATAGGAAATGAGAATGACGGTTTCGACATAGGAGTATTAACACTAATGGCGTAGCACAGCGACTTATGTCTCCTCATTACCAAGATACGCCGGAAGGAAGACAGTAGATGTTAGTAAGAGTTTGCAGACTTTGAGATTCATCATGACGCCGTCTCCATCATGACGCCGTCGTCGCTGACTTCCTAAGAAGTCTAGCCCTTTCTCGCAGACTAGATAATAGTGATCAGCATTCAAGAGTACCTAGAGTGTAGAATCGAGATCTTTGGAAACCTTGTATCTATCTAAGTAGCATTTAAACCATTCGGATTTGGAAATTTCGGACGCAACTTGAGGAAACTATTATTCATGGTGTTGTTGAGATGGGATTTCATGATGTTATGATGCCAATATTAAAGGCAATAGAAGTTAGAACGTTGATGGAGGAAAGGAGCCATGGAGTACAGACGTTCTGAATGATTTGCTTTAACCTATTCGTCTTCCGAGAAATTGATGATCAGATGGTCTAATTTTGTGCTAGTTTCTCACTGCATCTCACATAGGATATCTAAATAGGGGCTCTGAAGAATTCGGATTCAGGTCTCACTTCCATATATAACGCATGCATACAATTTGTGCTCAAGAAGTAGAAGACAATATAGATGGTTTTGAGCCATCTAAGTCAATCCGCTGATACATCTCAACATCTTGTATGAACAATCTAATTGGATGAATTGACGAAGTGGATAAATTCGCTACTCTCTCCTTTTTTCGTGCCCCACGTATCATCTTAAAGGGTTAGGCTCAAATTTCGAGTTCCGATTGACATCCTTTGAAACCTCTTTGCCATTTCCAACTTTATTTTATGAAACTCCTGGTTTAAACATGACCTCAAAGTTCATCTCCATGACGAGTCTTTATTATGTTCTATCTGTCACTAATAGTGGTGTTTGAAGTCGTCACATTCTATGATGTAGACTACGAGTGTTGAGGCTAGGTGACCTACAATTAGCACCATTGCCAATTTGGAATCCTCCAAACATGTAAGTCTCCCAGAATCAGCCAATCTAGACTCAGACTAATCTTGAGGTACAATTGTAGCGCATACGTCTTGAGGCATATCGAGTTGATGACGCTGCTCTGGCTAGAAAGAACAGAATGTTTGCTTCAATTCATGGCATTCGTCATAGTCTGTGACCACGTTGGTTCTGCTTATTATAATCCTAAGCCATTAGTTCGTTTTCTGATGTACAAGACTTTAAAAGCGTTGCTTTCCCCTCTTTTCCTCTTAACTTCAAATTTACCAAGTCACTCCTTCATCCTCTTTTCTCTCATATCCTACCTCACAGCTATTAAGTAAGCTCAGATACATGTAAGTAATTTCACGTTCAATCACTCACTTGCTCCCCATGAAGCTAACCTTTGTAATCATTTAGATCAAGTCACTCTCAAGCCTGAATCATGGTTTTATTTAGCAAGATGGTCGTGATGGCCGTGGGCCTCGGCTCATCAGCTGCGTTTGCCGGCGTCATTCCCCGCAACACAATCCACTTCGTCTCTATGGATAACGTAGACAGAATCCTCTCCTTTACATCCCATCCTGAGTGTGAGGACATTGCGGACATCCACCACAAAGGTGGAGAGAGCTTCATTATGGAAATGCCTTATGGCTGGGGAGGTACTGTTATGGCCAAGCAGTATGATTCGGTTGTCCCTGTCTTCCGTGTTCAAGCCGAGATTCAATGGCAAAGGTTCGAAGGCAAAACCTACTACGATGCCAGCGCAATCACCAACAATACCGATAACTCTGGTATCCGTTTTGTTTACCCAGCTGGCCAGGGCAATGTCCACAGCGCACGAAGTGGATGCACCGTTTATCCTTGCGATACTGCCTATCTCAAGAGTGACGACGTCCAAACAAGGGTCACTGAACAAACTGATATGGTTGTTGAGATTGGTACCAAATACTAAGAGTAAGTTCCTAGCTAATTCTCATGTCTTAAACTCTTCACTTACTTATTGTAGACTTCCGATTGAATATCTGATGGCGTTCGCGGGCGTTTTCGTTTCGGCTTGCCTTCAGTCTCGGTATCCTTAGATCGCCATTTTCGGTAAATGGAAAGCATACTTCCATGTCAGGCGATTCCTTCAGTGTGAAAGGGCAAGAGTCTGGGGGTTTTAAAGCTCGAGAATATACCCTGGGATCTGATCTAAACGAAGTTCGATGGTGGTCTTGGAATTTGTTAGGTTATCTCGTGGATAATTTCAAACATGTATGATATTAAAATGTGCTGCCTAGTAAAGATGTACATGTAGAAGAAATATTATCACACATCAAACATACACAAGAAATGAAAAGCGACAGAATGATTAGTCAAAAAGTACGAATACAAAACGAACGAGCCCATATACTTCAACTTCCATCTTGAGAAACAGGAAATTTCGGTTTCTTTGTTCTTGATGGTCCACCAGAGCATACGGTCAAAAATGATGGCCGCATCCTAAGTCTTCCTTCTGGATGCTCTCGGCTACAACGCAGAGGATCCACGAATGAGTGCAAGTGAGAGATATAATATGATATCAGTACTTCAACCTTTCCTAAAACCCATAGTGTAACTTTCATTTTTGTTCTCGGTCCAATTACTGCTGTACTTGATGCTCTCTCTTTTCGGTCTCGAAATCTTTTGAATGGACTCCCAAAGACATCAGTTGACGTCTGCGATGTTTTTGTTTTTGCTTTGCTTCAGCTATGACTCGTACTACTCGCATTATATGCCAAAGTTCACATCGTTTGGATCTCACTTGTGTCCCAGTATATCTATGAAAAAAATCACATCTACTATTAATACTCATCCACGTTCGTGTTGCCTCCCTTGAATCTCAATTTTTGCCCTGATCTTGTTCAACCTCGTAGGTTCACTACCTTCCTCGCGGTCAAACAAATTCATCTTGGCTATATCGTCTACACGCCAAAGCTACGTTGGCCGGAGGAATCTCTACTTCCATGAGTTCCTTAGTGGCTCTGGACTCTTCGATACAACAACACTAACAATGTCGGATGTTATTAGAGAAATAAAAAAATGCTTTCCCCTTCTTGCCGATGTTTCTTCTGGCGTTCGATGATCTTGATATCAAGATGGTTGAAGATGTATACAACAGATGTATTATCACGCACTATCAAGAAGCGGAATAATGGGATATGTTTGGTATTGGCTGAAGACTGTAGTGGAGTGTTTCTACAAGCACTTGACAGACGTTGAGCGTTCGGAATAATTTTACCGATATCAACGATCAGCCAGAAATGGCAAGTACATCCATATACTCCCCGAGGTTCTTCCGTTCCATGATTCTGGGGAGTAGCAAGTAATGAGAATGTGCACTGGAGAAACCAACAGTTGAACCTCGATTTATTAACATTGGATTTTGATTTCGACATAGGATTTTTCGACATTTCTGACAGTCGTGAGATGGGCCATACCAGAGCTTCCAACTCTCTTGAACCTACCGCAGTTAAATTGACAAATGTAACACTTCCCACTTCATCACCTATCTTCCAATGTCCAGGTAATAATCAGATAGAGCTCCACTATAGACACTGACATTCTTGACCAAGTGGAGTGGATGACTGGCTGTTGCTCGCTGATGTGCAAGCTTTATCTAGCTACTCCACCAGAGCTGTCCTAGATCAACTCACGTTTCCGGCACGTTGTTCACTCGAGAGTCAATACACGAGATAGCATGCATTCTCTTTCTCTGTGGATAAGCAAAAGTTGACTTAAGTTTTGGTGCTTTTAACACATGTTTAGATTTTTAATTTTTAGTTTCTGGGAAAGAACCCCTTCGTTACTACATCAATCACGGAGGGAATTGATTAATACACGCATCAACTTCGGCTGGTTTTTGCGAGGCTGAAGTGTGGCTGAAGTGTGGCTAAAATGACCAAAGTGGCTAGAATTAATCTAAGCGAGTTGGGGTGAGAAATTGGAGAGAAACTGGTGATGATGTAGTTGCGGCTAGAGCTTCCCTCGGCTTTCCAATGACAAAATTTGCTTCTGTTCTCTTCTGCTGCAAATACTACCAAAAACCAGTCGATTCATTCATTCATTGGCTTTGAAGACGATGTTATAATTCCATGATATATATTTAAAAACTCAATTTCACTGATTCATTTCCATTGTTCTTGATGTCAAGGTACCTACCTAATCTCCATCCTCCAAGTACCAATTCGTTCTAGACCTTGGCTCATAACTCAACCTGAGCACACGACCTCCTACAAGACCCCTCGACCAACAAGATTGATAAGAATCAAACCATCTTTGTTCTATCCTCGAATACACCAACACGATAACCATCTGAGACATCAATCATCATGGGAAGGGCGAAATTTCCCAGCGGGATGGAGCGTCGAAAGTCCTCTACTCCTCACTACCACACCTTCCCCACCCCACCACCTAAGTCTCGCGGCAGACCTCAAGTCACATCAACTTTGTCATCTGGTGGCGATGGATCTGCGCACTCGAATTCGAATGAAGGGGAGCCCGAAGATGAACAAAATCAATCTCCCCTTCCAATAAAACAACTCGCTGTATTAGCAGTCATCGCGCTCGCCGAACAAACCGCGTTGAATTCGATATCTCCATACCTTCCCGAAATGACGTCGAAATTTCCAGAAGTTGATCCAAGTCAAATAGGTTTATACGTCGGAACTATAGCGTCGAGTTTCGCGTTCGCGCAATTTACAACGAACTTTTTCTGGGGCTGGTTATCTGATAGGATAGGGAGGAAGCCGGTGGTAATGCTTGGGACTCTTTTGACATCAGCATGTTTCGTTGCTTTTGGATTCTGCAGAACATTGTGGCAGGCAGTATTGGTACAAGCGCTCATGGGTATGGTCAACGGAAATCAGGGTGTAATAAGTACATGTTTAGGGGAGATCACGGACCGCAGTAATCAGAGTAAGGCATTTGTCTATCTGCCAGTCATTTATGGAATTGGTGGCATAACAGGACCAGCTTTGGGTGGGTTGTTAATTTTCGAAGAGAATCCCTTCAACAAGGGGCATCCAAATCCTTATCCATATCTACTACCGAATTTGTTTGCGGCATCAATATTAATCCTCGACTTGGTATTGACGGGCTTTTTCCTGGAAGAAAGTCTGGAAGAGGCAAAAAATCTTCCTCCTTTGAAGCATCGAATGAAGAGCCTCTTCACGTGGATGTGGCAATTCACAGGAGGAGCTCGACATCCAACCTATACAAGAACCCCCTCTCAGCGTGCACTCCTTCATGACTCCGATGCATCGGACGAAGAAGATTCTGAGACCGAATCACTCCTCTCAACAGGCGACTTCTTCCAGTCATCAAATGAAGCTCACTTATCCTACAAGGAAGTCCTAAATCGCGACACTGTAATCCTTCTTGGTACTTATCTTATCTTTCAACTCTCGAACATTTCCTTCAACTCTCTTTATCCTATCTTTGCATCGGCTCCCGAGCGCTCTGGACGAGCACTTTCTCCTTCTGAAATCGGTCTTTCTCTCTCGTTTGCAGGAATAGTTACAATTGTCTTCCAAATCGGCATTTTTGGTAAACTCAAAGAAAAGATGGGAAACAAAGCAACGTATAGATCAGGATTGTTCCTCTTCTTCATTTCCATGATGCTTATGCCATGGATCGGATACAAGGATTCTCATCCACCTTTCGGCATCGGAAATGGAAAATTATGGCTGTGGGTTGAACTTGGCTTCGTCCTGTTATTGAAAACAGTAGCCGCTGTTGGAGGACTCACAAGTGCTCTTTTACTTATCACAAATTCTGCGCCTAATCATGGTGTGCTTGGCACATTGAATGGCCTGGCACAAACTTTAAGCGCAGCGGGAAGAGCAGCAGGCCCTTTCTTGAGTGGAGGATTATTTACTTTGGGAACAAAGATTCATAATGGAGGATTCCTCACCTGGGGCGTTTTTAGTGGGATCGCTTTGGTGGGATTCGTGTTCAGCTGGGGAATCCGAGGGAAAGATTTGGAGAGTGGGGACTGGAGTGATGAGAGTAGTGATGAGGAGAGCGATAGTGAAAGTGGTGAGGATTTAGAGGCTGGACAATCATCGTGATAAGTTTGATAGGTTCATCGATCGGATCCCCGGTATTACATTGTAACAAATACTTTACATTTTGCGTTGTTCTTGATGGGAATGGGATGTATGTTTTTCATATTGGTATAGGGTATTCATTGGGCGGTACAGGAGTCTCGGCGCATAGAGAGAAGGGATGATAGCGAGATTAGAATTTTACACGGAGAAGTAGAACATACAAGAGCAGCGTGCATATACATATTGTGGATTTAGAAGCTTCTGTAGCTAATACAATTTATCTCACCAAGCATTTCTGTGATCATAATATCGACCCCATCGGAAGTTTAGTGCACGAGCCAATTTACACCGTACCAAAAGCATCCATCCACCTTACATCCAGTCCATCTCACAAAACGTGATGATGAAATTAATTCGAATTTCACCAAATACCATGGAGCTCTCCAAAAATCCGACTTCATCATGTCTTTCTTCGTCCTCCTCACCTCTGTTCTTATCCTTCTTCTTTCTATACCTCTCTTCTATCTCCGTACAAAATGGTGGAGGGATGGGCTCGAGCAAGTGTGTTTCAGACGGATTCCAATCAATGCGCTATCAATATCAAGTCTCCCCTCGAACTTCTCGATGCTATTAACTCCAGTGCTCAAAATATCTCTTTCAAGACCTATTTCCACAATGTCATTTTTCCTAAATCATTTGAAATCACACACCCTAATTACCTTACCTATTCCTGAAAAGAAGTTCACGGCGAAAACAATCATTGTCACAGGGAGTAATAGTGGATTGGGACTGGAAGCCGCGAGGTGGTTTGTATGTATTTGTTTCAACTTCTATGTAGACATGTGGATTCTCCGAGTATTAATGAAATAAAAGGTCCGTCTCGATGCCCAGAAAGTCATCCTTGCCGTCCGCTCCCTCTCAAAAGGTGAAGCTGCACGTCAATCCATCATAAGCAGTACCTCCTGCTCTCCAGACATCCTCGAAGTATGGAATCTCGATCTTTGCTCTCAATCTTCTGTCAGAGAATTCGCGCATCGAGCAAATGCGCTCCCGAGACTTGATGTCTTGGTATCGAATGCTGGAATCTATGTTTTTGATTTCAAAATAGCAGAGGGAAATGAAGAGACGATTTGTGTAAATGTAATTAATACATTTTTGCTGGCTTTGCTTTTGTTGCCTAAACTGAGAGAAACTAGTATAGAATATGATACGAGGGGGGTAATGACATTCACGGGAAGTTTCGTGCATCATCTTACTACGTTCCCGGAAAGGCGAGCCGGGAACGTATTTGAAGAATTGCGAGTGGAGGAAAGAGCAGATATGAAAGATCGATATAATGTGAGTAAACTCATCTCTCTGCTATTTTCTCGAGAACTCGTGTTTGCCCTTCGCGAATCCGAGAGGCGCGGGAGGGAGGGACATGTCGTTGCGAATATTGTTAATCCCGGGTTGGTGGATACGGAGATTATGAGACATGCGACGGGAGCTACGAAACATTTGGTGAGGGGAGCGATGAAATTGATGGCGAGGAGTGTGGAGGAGGGGAGTAGGACGTTGGTGCATGCTGCTGGAGGAGAGGAGGAAACGAATGGAATGTATTTGGATGATTGTAAGATTGGGAAGTTAGTACCCCCTCTACGTGTTTTTGTTTATTCGATACGGATATTGTGAATTTTGGACTAACGAGAAATTAGAGTATCGCCATGGACAACATCACTCGATGGGATAGCAACCCAAAAAGATATTTGGATGGAGTTATCACAGGAATTGGAGAAGATAGAACCAGGTATTATGGGGAATGTATGAGAGATTTAGATCGAAATTTGTACTGCCTTTTGTCATCATTTTCCGTACCATTGCGTTAAAATTTTGGGCATAAGTAACATGGATGCGGAGGTTACCTCTTCCCTACCGAATGCAGTTTTGATATTTCGCGAGATTTTCTCAGATATGCAACAAAACTTCTGAAGAGCGATGTGATTGGTCCGTTAGAATCAGACGAGAGATGAATGAGGTTCTACCCGCTCATCAATGAATGATGCTCTTCTCAAAATTCGAAAACTTAAGTGGAACATAGCAAATGAAAAAACAGATAGCTATACTTCCTGACGCTTCAACGTGCCATCAGGTTCGCTCTTAAAGCCAATTTCATATCATCCTACGTCTGCAAGACTATCATCCCACTCTTTCCCAACACAAAAAGCAAATATCCAAGGAAATCAAAAAGGTGAATCTCCATACTCCTCCTGTTCTTCTCAAAGCCGTGAATCTCCGGGCTCGTGGTGCCCCATTTCATACTCGTCGACCCGGTCGCCGCCATTTGTTTCGGTTGTGAAAGAGAACCCTCCATTTCAACCGTCTCATGATGGCCACCCAATCCCATTTCCCCCGGCGAACCCTCCGTCATCAATTCCGTTGTATCGTGGTATCTACCTTGTGGCGGCTCTGCAATCCCAGGATGTGTATCGATTGCTTTTCGTTTCGGTTTCTTTGGAGGTCTGAAGAAATAGCCATTTCGTCTATATCTTCGCAAAAGTAATCCGCAGGGTTTGAATGAGATGCATATTACTACTATAATGACTATTTGAATGATGTAGGAAGTTTTTTTTGTCCTAAAGCTCAATGGCCTGTTAGAAGTAAATGTGGAGCCAAGAACATTGGAGGCGGCGTCATCCATATATAACCTGCCATCTAGCAAACTAAGAACTGTGAAAAGAAATAAACCATAGATAGATATCGATCACTACCAGCGAAAACAAACGAGCGAGATAAGAGGTTCTGGGGAAAATGGTACGCGTTACTCTTATTGAAAAGACCTTTCAAGTCAACGGCTTAATGCTCGTTGAAGGCTTTTGTGGGACATCGCCGTCTCCGTGCATCACTCAACCAGAGGCAGACGCATCACCACAGAGCTAGAAACACGCACTCTGAAATCTTATGTAGCCAACATAATGTAGACGGCAATAAAAGTGCTGTAACATTCAGAAAAGACTCAGTCAAACTTATGACACACAAATCGGCTTTTGACTCCCGTTTTACGTTCTTTCGTAAACCTTCTCTTGAAGTTGACAGGGCCGCACTCACTAAATGCATTCCATTTGAAAGTGTGTACTAAGGGATATTCGCGAAGTATAGTCATGCTTTCTTGTGCCTTTGACGATGCCAATTGTAACACCTGTTTAGCCTTCCTCTTCGTAGTGAGTTCTAACGACTTGTTTTTTTTTTGGTTTGTCTTTCAACGTGGCTGGTTAAACACGTGATACAAATGCACATTCGCCACAGTTACACAAAATGTGTGTTCTCGACTAAACTCACTCCATTAGACATCAACATATAACGTTAATCGATTATGCTTATATATATACATATGTGTATGCCCAGGTCGTTGAGAGAGAGGTCAAAATATCTATTTTCCGCTTCCTCAAATCTACTTCTTTGCTGGTCTCACCATCCATATGAACCCCTCTCCTTTCCGATCACCGAATCTTTCTGGTATTTTTGTTTCACAATGTTTGACATATTCAAATCCCTCGGACTCATACAGTGGTCGACCAGCGACAGATGCTTCTACTACGGCCTAATTTGAACACACATTAGCTACATTTATCAATGAGGGCGGGGATCCAATCAAATGCTCAGATCGGCAGTTTCGACGTACCGTGTATCCAAGTTCATCAGCAACTGCAGTTCCCCATTTGACCAAAAGACGACCTGCTCCCCGGCGTTGATAGGCGGGGTCAACAGCAAGGATATCCAATGCTATAAGGATGGGTCAGCTAAAACACAAACAGCAGTTGAAGTCTCTTACAAACTAAATGGCCTTCATATTCTTTAATGGCCGCTCGACGAGTGACCAAGAAGTCTCGGTTCAAATACTGAGCCCATTCCTTCTCCTCCGCAGTTTCCCAATAATCTCCATCTAAATCTTTTTCGGGTGGGATCACACCTTTCCAAATGTTCCATTTGGCTTTCGCAATCATAGCGCCTGTATCGGTATCCACGACTTTAAGAAATTTTGTGTGAGGATCGTCATTTTTGGTATCCCGCATACGGTTGCCACCACTGATTCGGCCAGCCTCGGTATCATGATTTGGATAGATTGCCTCAATCATGGGGTGTCTGGTTCCGAACGCCTGGCAAAAGATCTCAAAGACCCGATGCATATCATCATCATTACATTCCTCAACTTTGAGAACCATTTTGATGCTATGAAGAAATTCTATTGATGTCTGGTTCGGAAGATATATGGTTAACTTGCACACGTTTCCTCTTGGATTTTGACTCATATATGCCAAGATTGGTAAGATGACAAAGCGTATCAAGAGTGGAGGGGCACATTATTTCGTCGGATATCGGAATCGGATATAATTTCAATACGGGCTTACGCACATCCATATGCGTAGTGGGTTATCCCCACCATGACAGCAATAGAATGTTTAACCGAGCAAACTACCTAGCAGGTATGTCCTGATTTATTCCAGCTCGGAGTGACTCAGCTCTTCTTTTGGGGCATATCTGCAAATAAAAAACAGGCTCTATTAGGGCAAAGCCAATCTATTCCTCAGCGATATCTCCTCAAAAGGAGAGCTCTCGCTAGCTATAAAGACACACTCAGTTCGCGTTCTGGGTCCTTTGCCGTTACTATGAAATTCTCATCAATATATCTACTTCGGTTGTAGACTTTAGTTGATTTCTCTGCTTTGGTTCGTTACTGCATTTCTCTTTGATTTTCGTTGATCTGCACGTCTTTACGGCATTTCTCTAAGTTCGTCAGGGAAAGGCTTAATGGTCTCCTACCAAGCAAACGACAAGGGATGACAACCCCAAATTTCGAATGCATATAGCTATGCGATCTTATACAAACTGCGTATCGCTAGTCACTTGCGGAATTCGAGACACATGACATGCTGTGAAAGAATCATATATTGGGATACTAGATCATTCAAGACATGCGCGTCTTTGCTCTGACAGAAACAGAAGTGAGATGAAAGTGTTACTAAATTTTTCGGTTGAGAGTCTCGTTTTTTGTAAATAATCCTTTGTTAACATCCTGAGGTGAAACTAGTCCTGCTCAGTCGTTATCTCCAGTGAATAATTCCTGCTTGAGATTGATAAATCGGAGAATGGAGAATGCTGCCAATGCCCGTGGACTTAAGCCGCATTCACACTCAGCAAATTAAATGAGTGAATTGAAGAAGAAAAAAGCAGATAGCGGCTCAGATCTTCTTTCTTTCTTCGACTATCAATATATAGTCTACCTAACACATCCACAACTTCCTTTTTGTCAAAAATCTTGGATACCAGAGGTGTCAATATGCCTCGCAAGTATATCGTTTTACCAGCAGCATTAACGATACTTCTCCTTTTACTTACAGTAATGTTCATCGACGTAGGTAAAGAGGAGAGCTTTCTCTTCGATTTACCCATCATTTCTCTTGATACTACCAAGTTGAAAGATGATATCTTTCAGAGCAATAACTATATTCTACCCATCACCGATGTATTGAATCTATATTTTCGAACTCATTGCGAAGGAAATTATGTTTCCACACGTAATATAAGCCCTAGGTTGAAGAATGTGTCCTGCTCCGAACCTTCATCTGATGGTATGTTCCATTCATCTACAAAATGCCAATAAATGAAGAAAGTTTTTAACATCGTCAAGTCAAGTTTCTCCCCGCCCAAATTATCCATCTCCAACTCATGAACTCTTCAGTTCACATACGACTTCCAGACAATAACTTTGGGCATCAACTTGGCGAAATCCAGAATGCGTTCAAAAAATCATATCACGCAGAACTTCACGCAGCACTTACCATATATGCCACCGCAATCTGTCTAGAAGGCATTGTATTAATCATAGCTTTTATATCATTCCTGGGAATCGATGTTGCTTGGGTTTTCGGAGGTTTCTCTGTTGTATGTGTTATGCCTTCTCCTTTTTCTCGGCTCGAGTCACCAGCCTTGTGCGAGAATTCGCGTTTTGTCGCATTATTATACACAGAGAATTGACACTAACCGATATGATAGCTGACGGCAATCTTAATCTTGATCGGAAACAGCATAACTACGGCCTTTCAATACCAGGCAGTCACATCTATCAATCAATATGGCGAAGATGTTGGGATTTCGGGGTATCGTGGAACGGGGCTGCTGGTATTGATTTGGTTTACCTTTGGAGTATCTTCTGTTGCCTCGGCTGCTTGGGGTTGGGGTGCGTGGATGATCAGAAGGCCCGATGACAGCAGTGAGGCTTCGGATGATGGCGGCGTATACATGAATTGCAATGAAGATCTTGCGAGAGTTGAAATTGGCCAACCAGTGATGCTGGCTATGAGAGGAGGGAAAGTGGTAAGGTTACATGACGGAGGAATAAGCATGAAGCATGGGATTGATTATGTTAGAGAGAGTCAAATTGGACTTGCTCTATAAGTTGGGGTTTTGATGTCTAGCGGGAAACACATATACATCTTTTCAGGGCAATATCTCGATATAAGCCAGAGACAGGTAAAGGAACCTCATAGTAAAATAACTGCGAAGCATTATCATTCATGCCGTCCAGGAAACATATTTAATACACGAATATCTCTTAAATATCAAAAATGGCTTGATAAAAGTCCTGGTGCTCCCTTCGACTTGATTTGAAATCTTCGTCCTGCCCGACGTCAGAAATAATGATTGTCCAATGTCGCGTCGAGACCTCACTTCACTATTACTCGTGTATCACTCGATCAATTTATTGATGCGCATAGATACTCACAATATATTCTTAACTTCAAAGTCATCTAACTGCAATCTTAACAATAAACATAATATTGAACTTTCAAAATACATCTCAATTCCCTAGGAAGCTCGCGTACTTCTATCAGTTGATTATGCAGCCACCCCTTCACACTCAAGTCAAGAGCTGTATTCCTAGCGCTTCAATCCATACCAAGTCGCAGCCTTGCCACAAGTCACCTCTTTATTCAATATCCATCCATCATTCTCTCCCTCAAAATCTGGCCCTCAAACTCGAAGACAAGAGACTAACGTTGGTGCGGGCGATGAGAAGGCTTAGACAAGATATTGTTATTCGGATTATTCACATACTGATTTGTTCAGAATAGTATGCGTCCTAAACACACCTTGAAAAATTGCAAGTGAATAAGTTAAACGACTATTAAGTTCGTTGTTAAATATTATGGTGTTGAGCGACGCGAAAGCGCTTCTCCTAACCCATCTAATAATTCTCTAATAGGATATAGGCTTCTCTACATGGGAGAGGAAAGGAAAAATTGTAAGCCCCGTAGGAAAGTATGAAAGGATAGCGAAGCACAAGTTCTCACGATACCTCTGTAGATAGATTAGTGAATACAGTGTTCAAAATCAGAAGATCATATACGAAAGCCTGATATTATCATGCAATATCTGAACGGTATGAACATAGGAAATGAACATGAATCAAAGGCAATAGAAAAACAACGAGATTATTATTTTCCCCAACACCGTGAACGCTCCGAAGCTTAAAGAGTCTCGAGTCTGACTACTTGCAAACGGTTAAATACACTGCGCAGTGCTATTTACTATAAATCCTCAAAGCCATAAACTTCAACTGATGCCCACTGAATATCCGTCCATCTTCTAACGTGGGGTTGGTGTCGAAACCACGTATTGTACATTGCTTTACTAACTCTTTAAATCATAAACTCCAAACTGAGTGGCGGCGGAATCATATTCCTGGTGGGTATGCGGGTCCTCGAGGTCGTGATTGGTGTGCAGCATGAGGTAGAATTCCTTCAGGTCGCGACTGGTGTGCAGCATGAGGTAGAATTCCTTCAGGTCGCGACTGGTGTGCAGCATGAGGTAGAATTCCTTCAGGTCGCGACTGGTGTGCAGCATGAGGTAGAATTCCTTCAGGTCGCGACTGGTGTGCAGCATGAGGTAGAATTCCTGGAGGTTGCGATACGTATCCAGATGAAGGCAACACCACTTCCGGCTGGCCCTGGTCCGCTTCCACAGCAGGCCTGACATACTCTTCCCTAGTAGTTCGGACCTGGACCTTTGGCGGTTCACCCTCCTCATCATCTCCCTCCTCATCCCCGTAATCTCGAGAGAATAGACGTGGGCCCTCAACATCTCCTGCATTGCCCGAAAATGCTAGAATCGCTCTCTCATTCTTGAGTGTCCCCACAATCAGGATCTCTCTACTCACGAGACTGAAGAGCACAGCCGTGAACCCCAATCCAATAATACTAGTACTGACATTTACAGTGATTTCATCTTTACTGATAGACTGAATGCGGCACCGGTAATCGATCAAAATCCATGGACAGGCAATTGCAGCTGCGAGCAAGGTGAAGAAGGATATCTAAAGGCATTTGTAAGAACATGTCTTTCAAAAAAAGTGACAGGGAGAAAGAAAGATGTACATACAAAAGCCATGGTATTCTCGATTTTGGGGTGATGTAGATGATTCAAATGAACTCTTATACCGAAATAGCCATGGACGAGATGGGCGAGGCCACTCAGAAAAAACAAGGCGAAGATAATTCTGAGGTTTGGAAATCCTGCGGGTTATTATATTTTAGTGAAAGATCAACATGAAAACACCAATGATCAACTCCAACAATGGGTGTTACCAGCAATGGAAGCATCATTAGAAAGAATCGCCGGTAGATACCCTAATTAGTAGAGTCAGCAGTTTATATGTAAACAGGTCGAGTATATTAAGCTTACCATGACAGCCATCATTGATCCCATCAATCTTCGACCGGCAAACTTGAAAGAAATAAACTTTATATAAATCATACTTCTCAGAAGGAGCGTATAACTGCAGGAGCCGGTTAGGCTCAGATAGAGATCCTACAACGAGGATAGTTATAATGAACGTCACAACTAGACCGACGAGGAATATTTGAAAGTACTTTGGATGTGTCTTGACCTTCTCCGTAAATTTCCTATGAATCTCCATTATGACAAGTATTTGATAGATGGTTTGTTAGCTTGCCGTAGTATTTTATCTTCAAGATTTGGGTATCCTGTGTTTTAATAGTCGAGAAGTTAAGAAGTTACAAATGAACATCCTCGACTTTTGTGTGGCCAAGTGTGGAATCCAAGAGTCATAATACATTTACTTGACTTCGATGAGTATTATTTAGTCACTTGAAGTTGATTTTACCGGCTCTGACTCTTCACTATGTGCGAGTCACTGGAAATGCACGAACATGGGTCGCTCAAATATAGAGAAGGTCATAAGCCCATATCTTTTTAACCATGAATTATAATAATGTCAACTACCATGGCAATCCATCGACTTCTCTTACTCATTCAGCACAGTCAAATCTGCAGGAGCCCATCCCACCACAACAAATACGCTTACTATGAATGCATTCCATGCCAACTCAAATCATCTGCATTACTGAAATATATCTCGACACCAACAAGCAGTAGAGCCTGTAAAACCAAAATTTGCTCGATTGATTATCGATGATTCGCCGAGTTCATTCGGAATATCCCTTACTGCAATCTCAAAGAATTATGAGGATGAAGATTATGACACCTGGGAGACTGGGGGTAGGATATGAACCGTTTTGATTTAACGGACGTTGTATTTCATGGAGGAAAACTTTATTTCGAACCTTTCAATAGAATCCGAATCAAAGGTATATACCGAGGTGCTATGTATTGTAAAGATCATTTGCAGACTCGCAAACTCACAGGACTACTGTGGCGATTTCTTCCAATTAAGAAATGCTCGCACAGCTTGGGATAAAATACCGAGGAAACCAAATCAGGAGAAAAGCAAATCTCAAGCGAGGACTATTTTAAGAAAGATGATTCGAAAAAACGCCACCTCAATTCCTCAATATTCTCCCTGCATAACCAACTGAGACAGCAGCACAAAAGCAAAATGACAAAGATAGGAAGGAGCCAGATAAACCATTTCAAATTCTCAATCCGCATAAAATCACCATTAGGGTTTGCGATCTTTCCTTATCATCTCTCAAAGATGTTCTTCAATTTTCTGTCGGGAGCACACGGCATACCGTGGAAATCTATATTTCTATGCGTCTCGGCGTTGGTTATGATTCATTACATGTTGGTGGATATTCAACCTAATGATGAGCCCATACTAGAGACAACAGAGATAGTTGAAGCAATAGATATAATTGCAAGTCCGACGCCTTCAAAGCATGCAGGTTCCGCAGGCACTTTTGATGAGTTTAAAGCAATGCTCGGTATATTTGGTGGAACGGAGACATCAAATTCAAAAGACGCGAGTCTTTCAGAGGATACGACGAGTTTAGGGACCTTGGGACCCGGTCATAAGATGAAAAAACCATTCCTTGGATCTAAGCAGGATACTCGAGATGATGAATATGTTTCTGTGTGCATGGCAGTTAAAGATCAGCAATACGACTTACGCGAATTCTTCATTCACCACTACTATCACCTTGGGATAAAAAGATTCTACATCATGGACGATGGTTCTGATCCACCTCTATCGGAAATGGAAGATTTGGGTATACCTCGAGAGCATGTAACTTTCCAATACTTCAATAAATCAGAACATACCTACTACATGCAAGAACACGTCTACAAACTCTGCGTCGAGAAGTACAGGAGCAATCACACTTGGATGGCTTTCATAGACGCTGATGAATATCTGGAGATGACTGGAAAAGAAAATTTAAACGAGTTTCTAGAATCTTATGAGGAAGATCAACACGCTGGGGCAGTATATGTGTCTTGGATGACACATTCCTCTGCTGGCCTACTTAAAAGACCCAAGTCTGTGCGCCAGGCCTACATCGATTGTATATGGGATGGGGAAGGACATAATGTGCTAGGTAAAACCATTGCAAAGTTGTCACTTTATGCTGGTCCAAACACTGTCCATCAGGTCCGATGTAAAGATGGAGCGATAATTGTCGATGAAAATGGGATACAGGCACCTTTAAGACGATATTCGCCCACGAGAGATCGAATAGCACTACATCACTATGCGCTGAAAAGTCGAGAGGAGTATCAAGAGAAAGTTGATCGAGGGAATGCTATGAGCACTCCGAAAAACTGGGGATTTTGGGATAGCGTTGAAGGTATGGCAGGTATAGAATGTCTTTCCATGACAGAATATTATCCATGAATAAGCATCATCCAGGATGAGCTTTGGGAGCATTCGAAGTGTGTATTGGTGATTTGAGATCGACAGGAAATTTGTACTTGACACACATCGTATTCTCTAATTTTAAAGTGTGTTCATCGTATTTGATTGATCTCCTTGTCCGATGGTGTTGATTTAGAGTTGGTTGATGGTAGTCCCGAGTGGTTAATCGGGTGCCAGATGGAGTTTCATGATCTTCATTCACTCCTCTGATGTGACCTGTTAAGTGTGTTCGATATCTCTCAATAGAGACTGGTGAGCACAATTTCCACAAGTAGATCAGACCAGATATTGCTATTTCGTGTATCAGAACAATATCTCGGAGACTTGGGCTTCCTGATGGAGCAGCCTCTCGCACAACAAAGCGTCGAGTCTAGAACAGGCGATGGGATTTTCCGTTCAAGAAAAGTCTCATTGATGGCACTGCTGCTACATTCCATGTTCGCATCGTGAAGTCCAGCTCTCCAAAAGCTGCTCCAAGAATTCGGTCTTAACGAAGGGCGTCGTAGTCACCTTGAATGCATTCAGCATTCCGTAAACTGACTGATAGGTGCTCGAGTAGATTTGCTACCATTCTCCCTTTGGTCGATATCGGCACATGGCGCAGAATCACGGTTTGCACGATGATGGAGCTGTGGACAGTCAATGATGCAGATCCTGAGCACATTGCATGGGTTCTCAACGCCGCTTTTGGATACTTTAGCCGTCTAGGAATAAACTCTGAGGTCCAAGACGAAGACACCGGTGAGCGATGAGATACAAAGTCATTCGAAGCGCTAAAAGCGGCAAAAGACTGAGTGAGTTTTGGTAGCTTTTAAACTTAATCAAGTTAGTCTGAGCGTGTTTGAGCACTTTATTTATCCACCTTGGCACCTTTCCAACACCACCTTCTGGACGTGTTAAAACGACGATGAATAATGATTTGAGCAAGATAGAGCAAAAAGAGGAAAGAAGAGGTAAAGATGCGGGCCATGATTCCTTGAGAATAATCTGTGAAAGTTTTGACATCTCTCGATACGTGCTCCATGATTGTTTGACACTCACCTGAATACCACACCTATTCACACCAAACAACAGCTTCAGCCACAGCCTCAGTATCAAACTCAACCTTGACGCCCTCACTCACCCAAAGCACCAATTGCTTCTTTCTCATCTTCGTCTGGTCTCCCAATATCCATCCGACTGGGCATACTGAAACCTTCGCAACGAAATCGCCAATTCGGAACATATCCCTAGGTAGTACTAGGTATCCAGAGCCTCATACCTTCTCCCCCGGATTTTCATGCAAAAGAATCTAGAAACACGCCTTCCAACTGCCTCAGATCCACTTGTTTGCAAATATCTACCTCATAACTTCTCATCGTTCTTACCTCCCCTATATCAAAGAGTTTCGGTCCTCTCTTCCGTAAAATCAGCATTCAATCAACTCAAGTTTCTACTACAATAATCCATTAATCCTTATTTGCATCAAACGATCCGCCGGCGGTTCACACAACATCACTAAATATCCATACATCTATTTTCTCAATCAAACTTCTACTATCACCATCACCCAATCAAACTCTCTATCAACCTTCAGCCAAAATGGATATGACAACTTCAGACATGGACATGTCCTCCACCATGTCGACCATGTCCAACACAACCACAATGGATATGTCTATGATGTCAATGACCTTCTTCATCTCTAAAACCACCGCCCTCTACTCTACCATGTGGACACCAACAACCGATGCCGGCTATGCAGGAACCTGTATCTTCCTCGTTCTCCTCGCTACACTCTTCCGCGGCCTCCTCGCCGTCAAAGCCTGGAAAGAAAGCGCATGGCTTGCCGAAGAAACCAATCGTCGCTACGTCACCGTTGCTGGAAAGGGTCCCAAATCCGAGCGTATCAGCATAGATAGCGATTCGAAGAACATGACACTTAGTGAGAATGGTGTCGAGGAGAATGTAATGGTTGTCAAGACACGTACTATGGGTGTTAGACCATGGAGATTGAGTGTCGACCCTGTAAGAGCGGTTATGGATACTATTATTGCTGGTGTTGGGTGGTTACTGTAAGTTTTCCTTCTCACAATCTCTTTGATTTTTATTGAATATGGACTAATTAAGAAATAGTATGCTCGCAATTATGACTATGAATCTCGGATATTTCCTATCTGTCTTGGGCGGTACATTCCTTGGAAGTTTGGCATTAGGTCGTTATGTCATTGCTTTTGAGCACTAGACATATCAAACAATAAACAAACAACCTATAGATGTACTGCGGCAGGCAAGCAGCTTTATAGGATTTAATTTAATGATTATGATCATGGGATGGAGATGGAGAATTGGAGAGGAGTTTACGGTGACAAAGCGCACATCATTTCATTTATAGAGATGGTTGATGTTTTGACTTCTGGGGGAGGAATCGGGTATTATGACTCGTTAATGAAGCATGATTGTTAAATTACCTGATCGATCGATTACGATGTGATAATTCTTTGTCTGGATTTGGGATTTTTGAGATGGGAGTTGGGGATTAAAAAGATGGTATAAATATTGCTTGTTAGCATGAGCATTATCGTCAGCATGAGCATCGGCATGAGCATAAGCATGGAAAGGGTACGATGGGAAGATAAAGGAGAGAAGAGAGCTCGTATAGATTCATACACATCAAGAAGAAGAAGAAAAACACTTCAAAATAAGTTCTATCTCCATCTCGCGGTCATGACAACAAACATGAATATTCTCAGTCCAATCCAATCCAATCCAATGAAACTCGCCGTCTAGGAAACCCATTCAAACTCCAAACTCCAAATAGCCACTCCACCCTCCGATTCCAAATCTCAAGCACAACCATATAATATCAAATCATATCATCACACCACAATACTAAACGGTTCCTGCGACCACCCTTCCAACCGCATCATGTACCACTTCCCCTCTCACAAACCATCACAAACCTACACCGCTTGAGTTCGCGTCACAATTTCTCATGGAGTAGGACAGGATAGGATGGGAGGTCCCTGGGTTTTATGTGTACTGCTGTGTTTGTGATTTATGTGGTTAGCCGGGGGTGGTGTACGAGGTGGGGATGAGGAGATGAGATATAGGTGGAGATGTGCTGTTGGTGTTGTGTATGGTATGGTATTTATTGTACGGGGTGGTACGAGAAGAGGAGAGGGGAGAGAAGTGGGGATGTGGGAGTGGTTGGAGGGAAGATCTGGTGTGACGGTGGAGTTGACGGTTGACGGTTGATGATGGGAGATGGGAGATGGGAGATGGGAGATGGGAGAAAGGAAAAGAGGATATACTATACACACATAACTCATAGAGACACATAGAAGAAAGAATCGAAATCCCAAAATCGAAAAATGAAGCCAAGGAAATCCAGACAAATACACAAGCCATCACAACCACTCACTTCGCTCTAAAAATTCCCACCATCCATTTATCTTTCCATATCTTGTCTCGCTCATGAGTGAGTTTGGATTTCTTGGAAAGTATACTACTTTGTGATATCAACATCCATATCTATATCAACATCCATATCTATATCCACATACAGCAACCTCATCTCGGCTCACCCTCAGACAACTCCCTCACCACCCAGCACCCAGCATCTCATTTTCTCACTCCAGCCAACCAACGCGTTTGACTAGGTACTATCTCAACCTTTAAACCATCAAGATTTTTGTCTCTAGCCTTAGCTCTAGCTCTATCTCTATCTCCATCTCTAGTTCTCACACGTTAGAACTCGTAAGAAACCAACCTACCCGGAACAGACGAGACGAAACCGAATTTGTTTTGAATATCACAAAATGAATGAATGGTAAGATCAATAAGAGGAGAAGAAATATTGTGCTCATATTCTCTCTGTTTGGCTCGGTTTCTTATGATTGGTATGCTTTATTTTATTGTATCTGGAAAGTTTGAGAGCTGAAGTTTGGATTTAGATGGAGATGTTGACGGGGGAGTTTTGGGGGATATGGTGTTGTGTGGGGATGTTTGATCAAAGCAATGGCATGGTTTTATGCTACATAGATTTAAGGGGATTTTTGAGAGAGGAGACGTAGGAAAAGAGAGCATGTTTGTTGAATGTGCTCACCTTCTCGGGTGTTTGGGGAGGATGTACATTTGAAGGTATTCGGGGTGGTTGCTTGCTGGATTGCTTTTGTAGACTTACTTTTGGGACGAGGATATAAATATGACAACACGCCATGTGGGAAGTATATTTCGCGGCAGTAGCATCTAATACATCCAATCATTTCTTGGATCTCAATCGAACAATCCCTAAATCACCATTCATTCTTCATATCCATAATGTACACCGTGACTCCTCTTTCCGCGCTGGTCGCCTTCTCCCTCCCCCTCCTAAGCACCGCTCATTTCCTCCTCTCCTACCCCGCCTCCCGCGGTTTCGACGAAGATACACTTTCCCAATTTCCGTGCGGAGGACAAAATACGGCGTCGAGCAATCGAACTCTCTGGCCTCTATCCGGAGGTTCCATCGCTCTAGACATGGAAGATGCGTCTGCGAACATCGAGGTCTTGATTGGTTTTGGGAATAATGTCGGGAGTGTGTTTAATACGGTTTTGCGACAGACTTTTGCCGAGACGGGGAAGGGAAGTTTTTGCATGGAGGATTTGGTGGTGGATGGCGCGAAGTGGAATGTGACTGAGGGGATGAATGCTACGATTCAGGTTGTGACTGGGGAGATGGGGACGAGTGGGGGATTGTACAATGTGAGTTTGATACAGTTGTGTGGAGGTTGTGATGAGATGGGACGAGATGAGTTGAGTTGCTAATGAGATTTCTTTACAGTGTGCGGATATTACTTTCTCGAAAAATGTGTCGATGTCTGTGGGAAGTTGTTCGAATGCAACGGATGTGAAAACTACTGTGGCGGCAACTACAGGCAATCCGAATACTACGTCGACTTCGACAAAGTCTAGTTCTGGTGCAGTCACGTTTGGAGGAAATTATATATCGGTGGGATTGGTAACCGCTGGTGTTGTGGTTGCTTCCATGTGGTGATGTTGGATATATCATATCATATATAGCATGTGTAGTGTGCATCGTGTATATCACATCACATATAGCATGTGCAGTGTACACTGTGTACATTACATCATACATAGTACATGAAGTATATAGTGTATATAAAGTAATATAATATTTTTGCTGGCACATATCAACAGTATCCAAAAGACTTCCTTCTCAAAAATGATAGATAATTAGGAGAAGCCAGAAATCCTTGTGATGGGTGTCATGAACCGTAGAACAGTGTATGAAACCATACCAAAACATTACTGACGTCTTGCAATCGGAATGCTTCTTCACACACGGAATAATCTTTTGCCTACACTTGATGGCTGCTTTGTTCGCTTGGGTGTAGAAAGAGACTGGGGAGGTTCTTTCGTGCTCTTGTCGGTTCAACCCAGCGATCTACTGCTACTCGTATGTAGCCATGAATGCATACTCCGATGGTAGCATCCAAATACTCAAACCACGTCAATAACATCCCTCGACCCGATCACCTCCTATTCCTTCCCCTCCTCCCTCCCCTCACCAAGTGATCGGAGCCATAACATGAAACCATGTGCATATCGGAATGTGACTCGAGACACACAAACCGACCTCGGTCCCAGCTTTCCTGTTACCCGGAAGCGTCCATGGCCAATTATTGGCAACGCAAAACAAATGCGATAATCGGACAGATCCGGAATCAAAACCGGAAACGTTGTCTACATACAGTGTGCAGTGGACAATTGTTACTCGACTGGATCGAGTAATGCCATACATCTGCATACCTCGGCTTATCAACGTCTAGGCGATAACAGATAACCGGACTTTTAGACGGGTCATCGCCCGAGGATAACCTGGGTTCCATCTTTACCCAGCTCCCTCCCCAGCAACCCAGCAGTTTGACAGGGCGTGCAGGGCTGGAATTGGTATCAGAAGCAGAAGTAGAAGAAGATCTGGAAGAAGCTCTCTCCACATGTCAAAAGGTAAAAAAGGCACAGGAACGCATCTCAGCATATCAAAATGCATGTTCGATTGTTGAGGACGATATCAAGATGTGTGTTCCTCAACAATTTGCATATATATACACACATAATATACATGCGATGGAGTCTGTGTGATAGTGAACAATGCCATTGACTAAAAACTCGACGATAATACGTGGGCGTGGTCAAATCTTTATCGTCACCAGGAATGAAGGACTAGCTAGACACACACAAACAGACAAATCCTTTCTGATGAAAGAAAAACGTAAGGCGGCGACAACCGACGGAAGGGATTTCCCCACATTCACAAGCGTAAACCTCAAAGCTTCTAACCAAAAGCTATCGTTCCCCTCCACCCGAATGGCATGCTGCTCTTGGGCTGAGGAGCTTGCATGCCGAGTGGCTCCTCATTGCCGCGACCAAGCTCCTAATATAGTCATAGCTATTCTTCCTCTCATTCCCCTCATACATCTTGGAACTTTCTACTTTCTTACATATCTTCGACATTTCTCAAGACTTTCCACCTTGACACCAATCTCGTCATCTTTCTGACACCCTCCTCGCGTCGAATATATATCTACAATATCAAATCTCCTTTCTATCCATATACCCGTCACAGCAGTTGTCCAAGATGTCTCAAGTCGAAGCTCAGTTACAGGGCGTGAACATTTCCGGATCCATCACCGATCTAAACAAAAAGATTCTCAGTAAAGATGCGGTTGCATTCCTTGCTCTCCTCCACAGATCCTTCAATGGAACCAGAAAGGAACTGCTTCAACGCAGAGTAATCAGACAAGCAGAACTGGATAAAGGTTCTCTACCAGATTTCCTCCCCGAAACAAAACACATCCGAGAGAATGATGCGTGGAGGGGAGCACCACCTGCTCCAGGGTTGATTGATCGTAGAGTGGAAATCACTGGTCCTACCGATAGGAAAATGATTGTTAATGCTTTGAATTCAAATGTTTGGACATACATGGCCGATCTCGAAGGTATGATTCATGTGTTCCAATATTGCATTTGTATCTCAAATCAAATACTAACTTTCTCATAGATTCCAGTGCTCCAACATGGGACAACATGATTAATGGACAAGTCAATCTATACGATGCAGTCCGAAGACAAGTCGATTTCAAAATAGGCGAGAAAGAATACAAGCTCCGTACCGATCGTACGCTCCCCACACTTATCGTGCGACCCAGAGGGTGGCATCTCGAAGAGAAGCATTTCACCGTAGATGGCGAGCCTATCTCTGGTAGTCTTTTCGATTTCGGCCTATACTTTTTCCACAATGCGAAAGAGCTCATCGCCAGTGGATTGGGACCTTACTTCTATCTCCCCAAATTGGAATCTCATCTCGAAGCTCGTTTATGGAATGATGTATTCAACCTTTCTCAAGACACGCTAGCTATTCCCCGCGGAACCATCCGAGGAACAGTTTTGATCGAAACCATTCTTGCCGCGTTCGAAATGGACGAGATTATCTACGAGCTCCGTGATCACAGCTCCGGACTCAATTGTGGACGATGGGATTACATCTTCAGCGTCATCAAGAAATTCCGTAACAATTCCAATTTCGTCCTCCCCGATCGATCTGCTGTGACCATGACCGTTCCATTCATGGACGCATATGTAAAGCTCTTGATCCAAACCTGTCATCGAAGACAAGTGCACGCCATGGGAGGAATGGCTGCGCAAATTCCCATCAAGGATGATAAAGCCGCTAATGACAAAGCCATGGAAGGTGTGTATGCGGATAAAATCCGTGAAGCCAAAGCCGGACACGATGGTACATGGGTAGCGCATCCAGCCCTCGCATCAATCGCCTCTGAAGTATTCAACAAGCACATGCCCACGCCCAACCAAATGTTTGTCCGTCGTGCCGATGTGAAGATTGGACAAAATGACCTCCTGAACATGAATGTCCCGGGTGCCGTTACCGAAGAGGGAATTCGCAAGAATCTCAATATCGGATTGGGATACATGGAAGGCTGGCTCCGAGGTGTTGGATGCGTGCCGATTAATTATCTCATGGAAGATGCTGCGACGGCGGAAGTGAGTCGTTCGCAATTGTGGCAGTGGGTTAAACATGGTGTTAGCACTGCGGAGGGAAAGAAAGTCGATAAGGCGTATGCGTTGAGATTACTCAAGGAACAGGCGGAGGAATTGGCGAGTAAGGGGGCCAAGGGAAACAAGTATCAATTGGCTGCTCAATATTTCTCGAGTCAGGTTACTGGAGAGGATTATGCTGATTTCTTGACTACGTAAGTTTTTTTTCCCTTATGTCTCATCCTCTTTATCTTTTATTTGATATCCTTCTCGGGAGAGATCAAGTACTAACACATGATAAACAGACTTCTATATAATGAAATTACCGCGGTGGGACAATCATCGCCTGCTTCTAAATTGTAGAGGTGTAGTGTAGTGTAGTGTAGTTTGTGGGTGTGGGTGGATTGGTATGATATCATGATATCTGGATTGTTTATGATTTTGGGATTTGTCTATTTATTATTCATGAGGGATTTAATAATACATGAAATTATAAAATGAAGTATGAAGTATGATTTTCTTCTCTGGAGTTTTTGTGTGTGTGTGTGTGTGTGTGTGTGTGGATGAGTGAGTGATTTTATATGAGTATGGTGTGATTACCTATCTAGGTAATTTGTGATGGTTTTCATATATGTTTTAACCTCAAGATATTTGTTTTTGTTTTTGTTTTTGTTTTTGGATTACTTTGGATTACTTTGGATTACCTCTCCCGTCCTAAAACATCCACTCTTCGATGCTCGAACTGAGAACAGAGGATTGAAGACTGAGAACTAAAAGTAATCATAGAAATACCACACGCTTTTCCATATGAATTTCTTCCATGGCGG
This sequence comes from Botrytis pseudocinerea, assembly GCA_019395245.1. Taxonomy (NCBI): domain Eukaryota; kingdom Fungi; phylum Ascomycota; class Leotiomycetes; order Helotiales; family Sclerotiniaceae; genus Botrytis; species Botrytis pseudocinerea. Next base: position 56,960 of record JAHXJK010000131.1, on the reverse strand, counting down.
AGTATAGAATGTTGGGTATTTTTGGATCATATTGTATTATCGATTGGTGGGTTGAGATATATAGATGGATGGATGGATGGATAGTTTGGTGATGGAAGTGTGAAGTGTGAAGAATGGAGATGGGGTGAGGTATATAGTAAGTGAGGGAGAGGTTTGAGGAGTGGTTCGATGTGATATATAATGTGATGTGATGTGAGTTTTGTATTATTATTTGCAATGTGTAGATGAGTATATCTCTATATATAAATACGAGCAGATAGATATAAAGTATCAAGCAAGTCCTTTAGTTTTTCGTGGTCTCGATTGTTTGTGCAACCTTTCCATGTTGAATCTGACCACTCGGTATATCAGAATCTTTTGGTAGAGTTTTCGAGTTCAAATTTCTGGATAGGGGGGTATGTAGATATTATATCTATCCATCTATTTATTTATTCATTCAATCAATCCCCTCACATCCATCTATCCTCCCCTCACATCCCTCCCCTCCACCCCTAGCGTACGCCTCTACGAAAACAAATCCTCGACACCGTGTCCTCGAGTCCTACCTCGCACATGACAATCTTCAGCCTCATCTGATTCATGGGGAAAACATGGCTTCCAGGTCATCATATGAACAATGTATTATGTATAACGACTGGCATGGATGTCATCTTACAAGACCCCATACCGAAACGAAACAAAAAGATGTCGTCAGATTTGTGTTGCTCTCGGATCCAATGAACGGAGTGGATGAAGTGGTGGAGAATGGATAATGGATAATGGATAATGGATACCCTAGTACTACTATCGTATGCATATGTACGCTCATCCTTCTTCTTGGCAGTGATGCATTGCATGCCTTGCAAATATTAGTTTTCTTGGTTGGAGCCCCACATACGTACATTGTTACAGAGATGAAAATTTTATGTATGTGGTTATTTTTCTTGTGGTGAAGAATCGGCATGAGGATGAGGACGAGGATAGATGCCGATGATAGAGAAGAGAGAGAAGGGGGGAGAATCATTGGCTGGCTGGCTCACTTATATGTCCATCCATCCATCCATCCATCCATCCATCCATCCATCTTCATTCGCAAGTCTTCATTTCGTTGTTCGCGGTATACGATAGGAGGGAGTGCGAGACGTGAAGAGAAGTATGGAGGTAGGTATGCATATATGTATCTCAAGTGACTACTCTTCCTGCCTACTCCGCATCCGCATCCGCATCCTCCCCTTTCACACAGGTCGGAAGTTTCTCTTTCCCTGGCTTTCTTTCTGGTCATCTTGTCTGCGGCATGCGGGACACGGCATGATGTGTGTGTCGTGAACGGTTCGTGAGATTGGAAGATGAGTGGATGGGTTGTGTGGTGTTACTGTTGGCGGTGGAGGAGAAGCGCTGGTCGAGTACTACATATATGCAGGTGTACATGTATATAAGAGAGGGAAGTAAGCCGGTAGATGTGGGATGGGAGGAAGTGGGATCTATCCATCTCATACTTGTATTTCCATATCTATCCACGTGTTTGGTACTCATCCCGTCTTCATCCATCATCGTCGACACCGTCATCCACATCGGACTGCCCAATTAATAAATCCCATCCATCCGAGGAAGATCAATAATCTCTTGGTCATAATTGCGAGGAAACATCCAGGTTCTCACTCCCTCCATAGTCACCATCCTCCATCCAGGTTTGGCCGAGAAGTGGGAGTTGGAAGTGGAAGGGGGGGTATCCAACAAGGTGTTTTTCTTTACATGCCTCTCCATCATTTCGTGCCGGAACCATTTTTATTATTTTATCTGCACGCATCTCGTACCGCCATATCCAACAGCAGAGACCCGCGATCCGAGATCCGTCCTTTCTCGCAGACCATATCTGCGTGGCCATCCATCGCGTCCCGTGCACGTGAAAATCAAAGGTGAGCGGGAAAGAAGAGGAAGAGAAAGAGCAAGAGAAAGAGAGGAGCTACCTATCAAGGTTCTCAAAATTCAAGGGTCCCCCATTCATCTGCAGACGTTAAATAAGCCTTTGGGCGGAAAGAGACTTTCTTCTTAATTCCTTCACTCTTCCACACTTACATCCTCCTTTTCATGCGCCATCAAACCCGTTTTCTGTCACAGCAGATCGAAGCATCTCTTGGAAGTGTCGATCTCGGATCTTCATTCTCACACACTCACACACGTTATACACTTCTTATCCTTTGGCACCAAGTGTTTGATAGTTGATCATCCTTACGACAATCCTCAGACAATCCTCTCAGACAATCCTCTCAAGCTATCCATCGACCTTCCATCTCAACCTCAACCTCGGTCTTTCATTCAAGTCTTCAACATGGCCGGCTTCAATCCAAACGTCGTCGATCTAGACACCGCTGACCCAAGAGATATTATTTGTTATCTTGGTCTGGGTGAAAATGAGTACAATGGAAAATTGGGAGCGTAAGTTGTTTCTTTGCTTTCTCTCACTCCTTCTTTCTTCCTGCTTGTCATCCTTCAACTTTTGCCTTCCATCCTTCGCAAGCAACTACTAATCAATCATCACAGTCGTGTCTCTGCTCTCTTCGTTATCTTGATCGTCTCCTCGGCTGCTACCTTCTTTCCCGTCGTTGCTGCAAGAGTCAGCTGGGTTAAGATCAACATCTATGTCTACCTCTTCGCTCGTTACTTTGGTGCTGGTGTTATCATCGCAACTGCTTTCATCCAGTAAGTCACTCTTGTTCCCAACCAATCTTTTGGGGGAGATCTAACATATTTTCAGTTTGCTTGATCCCGCCTATGGAGAAATTGGTCCCGACACGTGTGTGGGAATGACTGGTGGCTGGGCCGATTATTCTTTCGTACCTGCTATTGTTTTGCTTTCAGTCTTGTCCATCTTCATGATGGATTTCGCTGCTGAACAATATGTTGACCGCAAGTATGGCTTTGCACATGGTCCATCGATCGAAGATGTTGTCACCAATCAGCCTGGCAATCACACTACTCGTCGCGCCACCCTTACACACAACCAACTTCATTCTGGTGATCAAGATCCAAACCTCTTCGACAACATCGCACAAGCTCAAGAATCAAAGGACCACAGCCCTGCATCCAACTCTTTCTCAAATGAAAAGGATGTTGAGAAGATTACAATTTCCTCGGAGATGGCAGAAGAACGTTCGTTCCGTCAACAAATTTCTGCTTTCTTGATTCTCGAGTTTGGTGTCATCTTTCACTCTGTCATCATCGGTCTTAACCTTGGTACTGCTGGTGATGAGTTTTCAACTCTCTACCCTGTCCTAGTCTTTCACCAATCCTTTGAGGGTCTTGGTATCGGTGCTCGTATGTCTGCCATTCCCTTCCCCAAGCGTTTCTCTTGGCTTCCATGGGTTCTTTGCGCAGGTTATGGTCTCACCACACCCATCGCTATTGCCATCGGTCTTGGTCTTCGCACAACTTATAACTCTGGTTCATTCACTGCCAATGTTGTTTCTGGTGTTCTCGATTCCATCTCTGCTGGTATCCTCATCTACACTGGTTTAGTTGAGTTATTGGCTCGTGATTTCTTGTTCAACCCAGACTTGACTCATGATAAGAAGAGACTCACATTCATGATCTGTTGCGTTTTACTCGGAACATTTATCATGGCTCTTCTTGGTAAATGGGCTTAACTTAATCTTCTGGATTTGTTGAACATTTCCTCTGGTGGACGTTGGTTGGTTTCTTATATCGGCGGATGGTTTTCTAGTTGATGGATGATTTTCATATACCCAGGATTTTATTTTCTCATGCGAAAAATGAAGTTACACATGTGTAACTTGTATTTAGGAGGGGTGGCATTGATGATTTGATGGATGAAAATAAAAGTGAGGTTGCATATTCTTGAACTTGCACATTTCTACTTTTTCTTTTTCGACATAGCATAGGACTTTCTTTACCTTAGTTTACTGAATGGTTTGATGATGATCACATGAGTTATGACTCATGAAATGTAGTCGAATGCAGGATGGATGAGAGGAATTTTAATAGATTAATAGAGCTGATATTTTGCTTGCTTTTATTGTATTTTGTGTTGACTGTGATGTTGTCGATTTGAATATGAATGATGGCAGGTTGTTGACTGATATAGTACTGGTATAGTACTGGTATAAGTACTGGTATAAGTACTAGTATTGATACTAATGATGCTGTATATATGAATATGAATATAAATAGGTGTAGTAATAGAAGAGAGGTTTAATGAGAGGGAATTTGTAGGGAGGGGGGAGGTTATAAGAATCGAGAGTGATAAGTGTAGATTCGATTTTGATTTCAATTTGATTTGGGTGGTGTGAGTGGTGTGAGCGGGAGTGGGAGTGGGAGGTTTATTTATGTATGGGTTTAGGGATTTATATATAGATAGGTTTATATTTGTTTAGATATAGATAGATGTAGATAGGTATAGATAGATATAGATAGGTATAGATAAATAGATAGATAGATAGTTAAATAAATAAATAAGTAAATTGGTATATAGATAGATTGATAGATTGATAAATATTTTTGAAATATAATTATATAATTATATATATATAATAATTCATTTATTTATTTATATCAATATTATTATAAATCTATTATATTATATTCCTTTTTAATCTACTCTATTCATTACTATTCTCTCCTATTTTATTATACTTATTCTCAAAATAATCTATATACTATACTATATAAATGAAGTGAATAACTCTAATTCAATCGCTACTATAGTAAAACCCTAAGCGAATGCGAAAGAGACTAGCTCTTTTAGTAGGTCTACATAAGACTTACTACTTCCTATATATAGCTAGCTCTTTAGATAGAATACAATTAGTCATACAGGACCTACGCAATTCATAGGTGCTATGTCGTCCGTATCCTTCTCGTACTAATATATATTTCCCTCTATTTTTTCTTACCTTATACATTTTCTTTCCATCTCGCCTCTTTTCTACCCCCCCCCCCCTTTCACTTCCTCACTTTAGCCTGCTCTCTCTAAATATTTCTTCTTATTCAAATCACTAAAGATATAAATATCATAAAAGTAAACTAATCAGGTTTAAAGATCTAATTACAAATCAAATGAAATAGAATCCTATGCTTTTTCAAATACACACGTATAAGTATATAAATACAAACCTCCAATTTAACTACCTCCCTCCTCACTCCCAACCCACAAGTTACAACAAGAATTTCCAAACACAACCTCAATAACACACGCAATCTCTATTATTCGAACTTTTCTCTACGGATTTCAAGCCATCGATCCCTCTCGCTCTTTAGTCCAAATCTTCGCTTTCTCATAATTCGTTTTCCTTTTCCTCTTCCCGTGTTCCTAGTCCAATCTGTTCAATCTATTCATCTATCTATTTACCAATATCTAACATCTCACTCCCACTATCCTCCTACACCTTCATCCTCCATCAGATTTCCTCAACATCATCCCCTCCCTCCTTTCCTATTCCTCCTTCTATTCTTAATTCCATCCCGCTAGAATTACAATCTCGCTTATTTATATCCATCTCTATTTCTATTACAATGAACTTGTCACTTCCCTAGCATCTTTATATACTTATTCTACAAACAAATTAAATATTAAATAAGAATATTAAACCAATCCAAATCAAAATCAAAACTCAATCCCCAACCCCCCCTCATCTTACCTCCCAAAACTCATCTCAACCAACATCCATTCCCATTCCTTTCACCCTCTCTCCCAAATTCTCAATTATTCTATCCAATATCTCCTCCTCTCTTCTCCTCCCACATCTCCATTCCTCCTTCAAAACCTCAATTACCCAACCAACCCTTTTACACATTCCCCCTACCCCTCATCCCACCCCCTCACAATTACCCTCAATTCGATTCCTCATTTTTATCAATCTACTTCTAATAAACACTCACTTACTTATATACACCCTTAACCACCAAAATCCGTTTTATACTCTTGAATCTAATGCCCCCCCCCCCCCCCCCAATTCCCCTTTTTTCCTTTTCTAGAAAATGACTATTCCCCTATCTTTCCTTCTTCGTTCATTATGCACCTATTTACCTATTTCCATAAGAAGTCTTCATTTTCAAGCCTTATATAGCCTTCTCTGCGACACTCAACTCTACCCTACTTCACATCATTGAATAATCTAATTTCTATCTCCATCTCCATCCCTATCTCTATCCCCATCTCCACAACCCCCAACCCTCAAACCCAATCCTCTCAAAACATCAAGCCCCCCAACTCAAGATATAAATTCTCTCTCTTTCACCCACCAACCCTCTATCTCCACATCTACATATTCCTCTTCTCACCCCCCCTTTCAATATACCACTTCATTATCCTATCTATCTCTTAGAGATCTCTTCACTTTACTTCCTCATCATATCTATCTTTATATCTTATATATATTCTCAAATTCAACTATTCTACATCTCCTACATCTCCTACATCTCCTACATCTCCTACATCTCACTAAACACCAACCAGCATTCATCAACCATCAACCATCAACCATCAACCATCAACCATCAACCATCAACCATCAACCATCAACCATCAACCATCAACCATCATCCAGCATCCAGTATCCACCTCGAATCTCAAATCTCAAACCCCTCTATACAAACCCCCTCCATCCAAACCCCTCTCCTCCTATACTACACACCCCATAAACAACTTTTAAATGCATCTCTCATCTCCCATCCATCTCCCATATCCTACACCACACCACACCCATCGCCCCACACTATACTATCCTTCTAATCCCAAATATTCACACTCAAATAACTTCACATCTATATTCACATTCACATTCACATTCACATTCACATTCACATCCATATCCATATCCATATCCACAATACATTGAAACTAGCAACTGTCTATAATATATGCAACACAACACGATATAACTACCTATCTATTCATCTACCCCGCTAACCTACCCCCCTAATCTAGCCCTTCCTCTCCCCTCAAAAACAAAACAAAACAAAACAAGCCCAAACCTATCTATCTATTCAAACAATCTAGAAACATTAAACATATAAAATATAACTTACAAAAAGAACTCAGAAAAAACCAAAAAAGACACTGAAGTATAAAATGAAGCGTTGGGATTACATTGGATTAATCTTAGTGAAATGTAGGAGTTCTCCAGATGAGTAATTGCATTCCTCTGTTCCATTCAGCTTCACTTGTTTTATGCTGCTCCTGCCCCGGCCCCTTTTCATTTTCATAGAATCGTGTCCGTTCATTGAAACCTGTTTGCCATATCTTAAGAAACCCCCCCCCTCCACTATCCCATCCACAATCTCTTCCGTTCTCTTTCCCTTAAGCGCACTTCCCTGCAACACAGCATACCCTCCTTTATCCCCCATTCCCCAAACTCTACTGCAAACCCCTAGTGCTCAAATACCTTGGACCATCCCCATCCCGCAAACTGAGCACCATACATCCATCACCCACCCTCGCTTATAACCTAAAAAGACCCCGTTCCATTCTTCTCATCAATAAATCTATATCTTTCCCTCTCCTTACGATCCTTATTAAGCATTGCAATACCAAAAATAAGCGCAACATCCAAGCCCACGATTCCAAAAGCCGCTGTAAAGATGACATCCAAGAACAATCCATCCAACTTAACAAATGCCGCTGAACATCCCGGCATTGTGGCCGCAATAATAGCATTAGGACATGTACTATCGATTACGAAAGCTGGCGCACTCGTACTATTGAAATATCCACAACAGCTTAATTGTTCCTGCAACAAACTTTGCGTGGTCGCAGATTGGGCAATCCATGTATCGAGAAGAGATTGTTTAGATTCTAGTGTACCGAACCAAATATCGAGACCGATAACGAGAGTGAAGAGACCACAGACAACGACGAAGAAGCCATGAAGTTTGAGCCAGCCGCGAGTGGTACTGAGGAGCATGGCGGGAATGGAGATGAGGAAGGCGAAGAAGATTAAGATTGCATTTCCAATGGCGGCTATAGAGTGCGAGTGATGTCAGCTCATTACTATACTTCCTTCCCCGACCAACAATATAATGAATAGACGGGAAAACTAACCATTCAAAGGTGTACCCATCAACAACAAATCGGTAGCTACACTGGCAATAGTAGGAGCCTGCGAAGTACCAGTCTTCGTCGTCAAGGCAAACCCAAGCAATAATGCACCCGAACCTACAAAGAGGATGTCCAGAATAACATATGTCAAAAGAATTTTATCCGCCATCTTGTCCTGTTGAATAGTACCAGCTATACTCAACTCGACGTCAAACTTCGATATTAACGAAGTATAAATGAAAGGAAGAAGAGAAGGTTGTCTTAGTAAAAGGACGTCCGGCGTCTAAATTTGCGTAAATCGGCCACTGATTGGGCTACCTTCGCGTGGCAATGAAAGAACAAACCCAATAATGAAGAGAAATCAAGCAATCGATGCACTGAGCTTTGCTTGGCAGACGTTGAAAAAGAAAGAGATGAAATGAAGAAAAAGACAGACAATCAAGTGGAAAGAGAAGAATAAGCCACAGGAGTTTGAGAAGCGTTCTTGCGACAGGAAAGAAAAGAAGTCCGCCCTACCACAGGAAAGCACAACGGGAAGAGATAAAACGGGATGCAATCGTAAGTATTACCTCAATGGTGGTATGACCTTACCGTCCTAGCATAGAACAGAAACAGAAACACATCCCTTACCAGCAATGCCCATTCATATCGTGAGGAATCTGCATACATTGCTTCATACCTGGTGAAATGGGCCGTGCAATAGATGGAATTCGTATGATTCTAGAAGATTGTAACAACATTGCGACTGTGTGACTGCGGTCAAAGGATGGCGTGGTAGAATGATGAGTGTTGTTGTGATGGCGGTGCTTGAAAACGAGGGGTTCAAGGATTTCTTGGTTTCTCTTCTCTACAATTGGCGTTTCGAATTTTGCCTCATGATGGGCTTAGAAGTAACATATTCGATATCCGACCAATGAAGATCGCGGATGGCGAATCTTGTAACCACCTACCTAGGTATATTTAAGAATCACCTATTGGTGGAAGAAAATCTTGACACTTTGAGAGAACTTGAGAGAGGAGAGGTCAATGATGTCCTTGAGTTATCCATTCCATTGGTGTTTGTCGGTATCGCAAGAGGCGTTGATTATGTCATGCATGGATGGAGATATGGTATGGTATGATATGATATGATAGATCCCGTTGCCACTTTGGTGGTGAATGACGACTCACAAGCATGAGCACAAGCATGAGCACAAGCACAAGCAAAAGACAGAGAAGGCAGTTCTTCATGATCTTCTCCAAGGGTTCGGAGTTTAAAAATACAACTCAAGAAACTTAAGGCAGGAACAGGAAAGCTTGAAAGCTTGAAAGCTTGAAAGCTCGTCCAACGGAGTATCATCCGCTTCAAGTTTGGTTCAACAGGCCCAGGCTGAGTGTAACTCCGATTGAGCTGAAAGGGTATTTATTATTGATAACGGCTGAGGCTTGAAAATGCCCCATCTATTCACAATCGAACTGACAGTCGGTCCAACTGTAGAGCGGTTCAGAAAGCTTGGTTGTTTTAGGATTTAATTCCAGAGACTTCATGTTGACCCTTTTTCTTGCTACGAAAGTATATATAGAAGGGGGCCAGCCCCCAAACCCCCTTTCCTCGCTGCGCTCGATTGAAGTGATAATCAATAATATAGATAGACCTGGAATTGCTTTTCAACGGCAAGCTTGTCATGTGACGACAGATGGTTGTACATGCGGGTAGATCATAGATCATACACAGAGATCCAATGCACGGGCATGTGCAGACATCTGAGATCTGGAAATGGCCGTTGCTCTGGGTAAACGTCAACGCAACTGGTTGAGAGTTGTTACCGGCAGGTAGTGGTATTACTGTAGCACATGGGCTGACTGCTGCTGGCTTGAGTGAGTTGCCCATGGGAGATGCAAACATTTGGAACGTTCAAAGGCAAGAAAAAAAGTATACGCAAGTGCCGAGAGGTTACGCATCCCCATATTGGATAAGGCCACTTCAGTCAGTTGGTTGGTGGGAAGAGAATGGTAGTTCTCATTTCATGTATATTGGATGTCGTATGCTCACACATCCAGGACATCTAGAACGGTATGATGGAGACATCGGTGATGCCTTCTGATTCTGTTCTGAACCATTTTCCAATACATTATCGACTCAATTCGACAAGCGCTCTATTCCTGCTGGAACTGCTGGAAAGGATCTGCAGAGTTTCTCAGATACATGTCTGATACCGGTAGTTCCATTTGTTGAATCTATACACCGGTAGTGTGCTCGAGTTGCCAATTGAGTGAACAATTCTACAGCTAAGTGACCTATGCCTCCTAGATAGATTCATCATCCAATGAAAATGACATTCCCCCTCCTTTTCTCTTCACTTCAAGGATGGTCGGTAAGATAGATAGCTTATTCGTCAGTGACACACACATATTGTGTATACACACACACAAACAACACATCCATACTACAGACCCTTAGCACGTCCTTCCCCTTTTCAGAATTGTCCATCAACGCTTGCCCCCAAAAGGGGCTATTCTCTACTTGTTCCTATTCATTATTCCATTGTTCCCCAGAGCAGAGAGACGGACTCCTTGACCAAGTCCTCAAATACCTGCACTAGCCCAAAGCACCCAAGTCGCAACGCCTCAAGCATCGACGGTAACCTCTTTGCCTCTTCTTTCTGTTCTGCATCGGGAGATACTCTTTCGGTAAGGTATGATGGAATATAAAATTTATGAACCTCAGACGAAATGCTTCTTGTTTGCCCATATTAGCATTCTCCTTCTACTATCCACTACCCACACACTCACTCACACCCACACTCACATTCGCATTCACATTCACATCCGCACTCGCATTCACACTCACATTCACACTCACATGCACACTCACATACATTCACACTCACCACTCGCTTCCTTTGCTTTGCCTCCCCCCCCTCTCCTGCTCCTTGTCCTCCAATGACCGCAATCTCAATCCTCCTCGTCGTCTCTGTCGTCAAAGTTTCAAGTTGCAAAGTTTCAAACCCTCACACTTCACACTTTACCAATTACCAACTTTCAACACACTGTCGCACTGATCTTCAACCCTCCCCCCCACACTACCATGTTTTCTTATACCACTGCACACTGCACAGTGCACACTACCAACAGCTCGGGAAATGATTACGGGTCACAATTTATCTGTTGCCCACACTACTGCATCCGTTTCTGCATTTGTTCAGGAGAGGGCACACAAGTCAAGACATTTCCATGGCCATCCCACACAATTTATGGTTGAGTCAATGATTGAACGATCAGGGAGAAATTTGGCCAATAGGCCGAACTACCTTATCTCAAACCATTCTAGACAAGGGCAGGATTCATGCTTGTCGCAGACTTACCCCATTTGCCAAGATATTTCCAATCCTTCTCGAGTCAAACTGCTTGGAGTTGGAGGTGACGATTGAAACTCGAACTCGAGTGTACTGTGTGTGCACAGAATGGCAATCGGATCAATTGAAATGGATGGTCATGAGCCACATTTACGACAGTTCATTGTTGGGACGGATGCTTGGAAGAAAGTTGCTTCAAAGTACAGTGCAAGATTAAAATTACGATCGTTATCTCAAATGGTACAGATTGGAATTAGAGAGGAGGCCAGAATTGTCTTCTTCACGTCTGAGTACTCCCTTCCCACAAATGAGTCGAGTCCCTGACTGTCACTCCATCAATCACCCCCCCCATCATCTATCATCCACTTCATTCGAGCACGTACAGCACGTACAGCACACCCATCCACACCCACCACCACCTTCAAATTTGAACTTCAGGGATGCAGAAACTTCCTTCCGGGTTGGATACCGGTGCACGCTACTTTGCTCAGTGAAAGGTCCCTTGCCCATCTCGTTTCCTTGGAGCAACGTAGGGATTGTGAATGGTCGATGCGCCACGATGCTTGCAAGTGCTTTTCAATAGATCCCATCACTAGAAGCTTACCTAGAGCCGAGTAAAAGATTGGGGACTGAGGGAATGAACGAGGGAGGGAGCTTTTGAAGGTTGTCCCTTGAGATTGTCCCTTGAGATTGTCCCTCGCCAAAGTGGTTGATGACCATTACCCATAAATAAATTTGAGTTTTCGATATTGCATCAATTTCAATCATTTCATTTAATTGGAGGATGGCATACTATCGAATTCGACATCGACGTGGATTCCTTTGGAACCATTTTTTCCCAATCTCATCGTCTGTGCAATTTTGGGAAAAAGTTTAGTTTAATGGAGGAAGACATGGAACTCGACTAACCCGCCTGAACCAGTTACATTCTCGCATGCGATTGAATCGAATCGGCATGCACAGATAATTTCCTTGACGACCCATTCCACTGCCCATGGCGGCAGCACTTGATTGGCCCATCTCTCCAACAATGGCTCTGTCCATCACACCACAGATTAGCCACTCTCCACTCTCTGCTCTCTGCTCTCCACTCTCTACTCTCTGCTCTCCACTCTCCACTCTCCCACTTATTGCCAGTCTTACACAAAGTTCACAAATCCCCCCCCACCGTTCCTTCCCGCATACAATAGTTTGCAGTACAAGACATTGTGACCCGCTTTTCTTCGACTAGGGGACCCTTCGACCAACCACTTTGGCTCCAGCGGAACTACTGGCTGCACTGCACACTTTCCCGACCGAGCACATTTTCCTGACTTTGCTCGATTCATCCGTCTTGACTTCACCTCATACAACCACAACCCCAGCCTCCCCCGGTGTCCCATCTTTTTTTCTACTTTCTCACTTGTTGGTTGTGTGTACGGAAGTATCTGTGTGCAAGTGTGTATCTCGTCCTTACCCAAAGAAGTTTACATACAGACACATCGAATCGTACATCGCAGTCCAGTGCCAGATTGCCAGTGCCAGTACCAGCATCCGCACAGGACCGTACCGAACAAATTGTTTAATTGTTTAATTCGCCTGTGCTTGCTTGAATCAATCTATCCTCTTTTCACCCATCCCGCATTCACGCTGCCTGCACTCACGCTGCAGCGATTTTGCCTGATCAATCTATTAATTCCCCCGTCTTCTTCTTACAGTTACTTTCCCAAGAAGTCTCCTTCTCAGGAACGAAGCACAAGAAATAGTTCTAGAGTCCAGACGGTCCAGCCGGTACCATTGCCAGTGCCATTGCCACGACTACAACCACAACCACAACCACATCCACAACCGCGACGGCAACCACACCCAGAACCACAGCCACGCCCACCGCTGCGACTTTCCTATTGCTACTACGGCACGAAACATCAACCCGCAAGAGCCCCCTCCTCCAAAAACAGGTACGTACCCCAAAGAAAAAGCAACCAGGCACCACTTCAGATTCCGCATCCAAGCACCACCCCCAACTTCCGCAACCGTCAACCCGTATGTACCGCGTGCTGTATCATAACCGTACCGTACCATACCATACCATACCATACCATACCACCATCCCCATCTTAACCTGGAACATTCTCCCAAGACTCGCCCCCTTCACGCGCAGTTTTGACCGAATCAGATTCCACGATTCTCTGGAAATTGATCGAATCGAGTAAAATAATTTCGCTGGACGGTACTAATTCGTATCCTTTTCTCAGTTAGCATTTTACCATTGCATTCCCGTTGCCCATCTAACAGCCAATACCACACACGCTTACATCATCCACCACATTTGCCTTTAAGGAGTACTCCTCGATCCATCTCAGGTGCATTTCCATTTACAATTATATTACATACAATTACATCCACCCGCATCAGGTAAATTCCTTCCTCGATTCATTCCATCAATCCAATCCAATCCAATCCAGATCAATCCCATCCTGTCCAAGCCACCCATTCACTCTCTATCCCTCTATCCCTCTCTACCCTTTACCCTTTACCGCTTTTCTCGGTGCTCGGCAACCAAGAAAAACAAGGCGCGCGGACGGCCTTTGCTCTTCCAGTTAAATTTCAGCCCATCTTTTTTTTCTTTCGTAGGCTGAGATAATAAACTCGGCTCAACCCAAAAATTCCCACCATTCTTAATCAAGTCTTCGTTAACCAGGTTTCTGCGACAAAGCAGGACAACAGCCTCTCCACCACTTCCCCATAAGCAGTAAGGTCGTCGGCAACCACCTCAAAACAGTCATTCTCGTCATACCTTACCTCAATTAAGTTATTTTATAAATCTTATCAAAATGGCCGACATCACAGATCAACACGACCAAAATTCCCCAACAGCTCTCGACGAACATGCTGTCGGCAATGGAAACCCAATTGCTGGATCCGATGCTCGTGGTATTAAACGCGCACGACCTGCCACCGCCGATGATGACGATGACGATGATGATAAACCCGGTCGCGAAAGAAGAAAAATCGAGATCAAATTCATTACAGATAAATCGCGTCGCCACATCACCTTCTCGAAAAGAAAGGCCGGTATCATGAAGAAGGTCAGTTCTCCCTCGTTATCTCTGTCAACAATGATACGCGTCAATGCAATGCGACGCGCCTATCGTGTGCGAAATGGTAGCTGACTATACATGATTGCATTTTAGGCATACGAATTGTCAGTCTTAACTGGGACTCAAGTTTTGCTCTTGGTCGTGTCCGAGACTGGTCTTGTATACACTTTCACAACACCAAAGTTACAACCTTTGGTCACAAAGGCGGAAGGAAAGAATTTGATTCAGGTATGCAGATAATTCAGCCTCACTCGGCTTAATGAGGACACGATGCTAACACCATGATTAGGCTTGCTTGAATGCGCCCGAACCTTCTGGGAATGGTGAGAACGGAGTTGATGAGAACACTGTTGAATCACCCGAGGAGCCAACTCCACAACATTTACCTCCACAACAACAAGGTCGTCCTGGCATGCCTCAACAGGCACCACAAATGCATCAAGGTTATGGCGTTGGCGTACAAGGGCTATCGCAGGAACAGCAACAAGCTATTGCTTATCAAAATTATATGGCTCACCAACAACGAGGAGGTTATATGCCTCCACAAGCTGGTATGCCACAACCGCAGACACATCAATCATAATACAATCGCGAAGTCCCAGTACACGAAACGGGTCAAATAAGTCTTTGAAACTTTGATACCCGGCACATAATGCAAGAGTGTTCTGCACCAATCGTGTCTTGCGGGGTTCGATTCTCTAATGTTGTTTCCGAAGGTGTTAAGGTGTCATTTTTTTTTTCTATTATATGGGGGCTCTCTTTCATTTAGTCTGCACAGACGTATTTTCCACATCACCAAAACAGACACAATTTGCGATAATGAGATTAATAAACCTTGCCACCATTTGGAATTCTGAATATGGTAAAAGGGAAGGGGGCGTGCAAGGCGGTTGGTTGGTGCGGGGGCTTTGGCAGGCAAGGTGGGCGGCCAATGTTTGGTTCTGCGAATTCCTCCTTTTTCTTCTGTTTCTCTCGTCTGAACGGTTGGGTTTTTGCATGGTGATGCATGCATGGTGACGGTGATGGTGGAGGATGCATTGAAAGATAACATAGTTCATTCATGATGGGATGATATCAAAAGGATGGTTCGTGGGAAGTGGGTGCAGGTAATCAGGCAAATTTCTAGCTCGAGGTTAGGTCGTTGTAGCAGCTCTCTCTTGTACAGTAAAATCATTTGGGGATGAGAACTAAATGAAATAATTGGTCTGTTCAGAAGGTTTCTCAAGTGCGCAGTGATTTTCCTGACGATTATGCAAGAAGGACTTCGTCGGAATGAAAGAATGTTAAGTATGAAATAGATGAGATGAATTTGCTTCTGATGAACCTGGTACTGTTCCGTTTTCTTGTGCATATCTGATAGATAGATTTTGCTTTTGCTTTTGCTATACCTTGATGTCGCATGTTCGGCCTTGTCTAGCTTTACTTCGTTTTGCCTTCGGCTTGCAGTTGCAGGTGCAGATCCGTTAGCCGTTGGGAGTTGATATGATATCGGATTTGATGGGTGGTATATGTGTATATGTGTATATGTGTATATGTGTATATGTGTATATGTGTATATGTGTATATGTGTATATGTGTATATGTGTATGTATTATCTTGCGAATGTAGATAGGATTGGAGATATACTTTTGGAGGGAGAGGAAACGAGGAGGGGGGGGGGAGGGGTTGTTTGTTTATTGGGTTACTTGGATGGATGGATAGGTATAGGTATAATGGATAGAGAGAGAGCTTGGATGATGGGGGAGAGTATAAAAGGAAAGGGGGAGGAGGAGAGGGAAGGGCTTCTTCTGCATTCTTGTATCCTATCCCTGCATTCATAAGATATGTATATCTTTTATGGATTTCAGCAGTGCTGGGTTGGTGCGTGGGTGGTAAAGAAGAAGAAGATTATCCAATCTCATATTCACATTCACATTTATATTTACATTTAAAGTCCATGTTATATCATGTTAAGCTATGTAATAATTAACTACTCTCTCCCCGTCCCCTTCTGTATTGCTTCACACTACCACTCCACTCCCCAATCTGTCTTTTGCTCCTTCTACCTATACCTATTCCTTATTCCTTTTTCCTCATGCCTCATCAAACTTCAATATCAATGCCAGCGCTCCCATATATACCTAGCATGCTTGTAATTCCTCCGAACGCCATCGGTCCATTCTTTCATTCGTTCTACTGTAATAGAAAGAGAAAATAACGAGAAGGACAAAAAAAAAGGTAAAGGAAGAGCCAGACAAGAGTAGAAAGGAAAAGTTTCATAGAAATAAACAACCAATCAATGTACAATAACGACCAACACCCAATCTTTCATATTCATCAACACATCCCTAATAGGCTAGGTAGGAAACCTTCAATTTTCAAAATTAAAAAAACAAGACTAGAAAAATAAAAAAGCAGTATTCATATATAAGGTATACGTATCCCTAACTAACCGTTCCAGTTTCCGAAGGACCAGCGTCCGACCCACCTACCCCCGCGATTCCCAGTCCCATACCCGCACCCCCATCACCACTAGAAGGAGGACCAGCACCTTTGTCGTTCCCCCCATCTCTATCTCTCCACCATTTCATCTTCCGCCACCCGCCTGTCGCGTCTTGACTTTCTGACCTCATAGATCGACGTTTTCTCGGTGTAGGACGAGCTGTAAAGCCTGGGAAGCCCGTTGAACGTCTTCTTCTTCTACGAGATGAAGATACCTGCCGCTGAAGAAGTGAGGTATTTTCATCTGGAATGGGCGAGTCCATTCCAGCTTCCTCATCATAATTCGAGGGTCTAGGGAATGTCGATGCAGAATTTGGTCTCTTTGCTTTTGGTCTTGTAGATGTCGATTTCGCATCATCATCTTCTAATTCACCCCAAATCTCATCTACTTCTGAAAGACGAACTGCTTTTCTCACATGTCTTGTTGCTCCAATAATCGTATCGAGTTTAGTGGTTGGAGTCATGGGTTCGTCGCTTAGGAGAGCTTGATGTTCAGTTGTGATGGCTGCTTCTTCATCTGCGTTACAGGACTCTGAAGAGTCGTTGTCAGTATCTTCGACCAGGCCGAGCCCGGGGGCAAGCGCACTTTGAGCTACAGCTGGTTGAGTTTGTTCTTCGTTGAGACGCCAAGAGAGAGCTAGGACGCCGGATAGTAGAATGGCTGTCCCGAGAGCAATCAGCCCTGCATGTAGGGCGGATAGTCTGTCAGTCTGTTTGAAATATATGAGGCCATCGAGAATGGCTATGATGTTATAGATGCAAAATACCAGTGGATAGAGTACACTGGTGGATACTAATTTGAGACCGCGATGCAGGAAGTATAGTTGCGTGAGAGCCAGAAAGATGAGACCGAAGAGAATAGCCCATGATTGCCATCGATCAAATTGGTTGTGTCGATCAATAATTGTTCGGACCAACAGTTCGACTGCTGATTTGGCTACCAATAAAGAGTGGGCTGACAATACTCCACTAATACATCCATATGCCAATCCTCTAAGGAGTCGGATTCGAGGACTTGCAGAGATTCTTGGAACTCTCCCCAGAAACCAAGCAAGAGTGACTATTCCCGCAACCAATAAAGTCTGCATTATCATCCAAATAACAAAGGTTCGTCGTCCGAGAAGTAATAGTAGTTGGTCAAGCGTATGAGCAGGCTCAGGAATAGCCCCAAATATAGCGATCAGGATCGCACCTGTTGAAACCAATAATGTCCCCCCCAAAGACCATGTTGTAAATGGTTCGCCCAGTATCAAAGTTGCGCAAATAGAATTGAAGACCAGACCCGAAGCTTGTAAAGTCGACAATACAGGTAAAGGTAAAGTTGTTATTTGGATCGTACTGCCCACAAGATTCGATATGATAAACATGCCCATACCCAACTGCCATCTCCTCCTTCTATACGGCGGTCGTCGAACATGATGTGCCCCTTTCTCATCTTCTAGAATATGTGATTTGCGTTGGAGGGTTAAACCGAGACTTTGGACACTCGTGGATATGAGTCCTACTAATATCCCAATCTGCCAATACGTAAAAATGGTAGTTAGATAGCTGTGCAACGAATCTTTGAACTATTTCCAGGACGAGAGACTTTGACTTACAGCCACACTTCCCCCAGGCGATAAGTCGCCGAGCTGTCCCATTACGATGTATTGCAAAGCTTCATTTGGTGCGGCAAAGTACCGTCCTCTGTTCGAGAAAGAGATTATATGGTGTAATAATTATGTCTGAGAGAAACTTGTTGCGTAAGGTGATTGTTTCAACACGCGGTCAACATTAAGTCATATGCGATGTCCACCAGATCTCGGGGGTATGTATAACAATCGCAAGTTCGATATCCTGAGTCGCGATGCAAATTACTCCAAGAATCGCTCTCAATGAATCACAACAAATAGAATTCTGCAAATATGACAGTGCGAACAACGAGGTTCAGATGAAAGAGAAAGAATTTTGGCATGAATTATTCATTTCCCACGAGTCAAGGAACATTCCTCACCGTTCAAACAAATATACCTCGAGAATACGTACACGCCACAGTATCACATGATCATTAATCGGGACGTCGCTTCCCTTATCGCTTCTGGACCTTGGAGCTATCCCAGGTTGTTAATCCCCAACCTTGTTGTTGCTATTGAAGCTCCAACGTTTCCAACGAATATCAACCTCTCTACATCTCTCGACTTCACGCAATCTTCCCCAGTACTTTCACATCCATCGATCGCCCATCATGTCGCACGCTCTTTCGGACGACCAGGTAAGTAGAGCCAATTCCAACAATCACTCCAGCCTCAAAATCCTATGCTAATGTTATATTTAGGTGTCGCAGGTACAGCTTCCCATCCTCTCCCCAAGGCTTCCTATCCCCAGAACTGGCATTAACGCAATGTGAAAATAGGAGTTGAAGAAGATGACGGCATTCATCAAACAAGAAGCCATGGAAAAGGGTCGCGAAATCGAACTCAAAGCAAATGATACGTCTCCACCAACAACCCATTTTCCACCTGCCTCCCCCCTAACATACCCAAACAGGAATTCGCCATTGAGAAATCCAAGCTCGTCCGCCAGGAAACGTCCTCCATCGACACGCAATATGAAAAGAAATTCAAGACCGCCCGTATGTCCCAACAAATCACTCAATCGACCGTCGCAAATAAGACTCGTCTCAAGGTTCTATCCGCCCGTCAGGAACTCCTCGATGGGATCTTCGAACAGGCGCAGGGAAAACTCAAGGAAGCTACGAATGACAAAGGTAAATACACAGAGATCTTGAAGAATCTTTTGTTGGAGGGAATGTATGCTTTGGACGAGGGGAAATTGCAGGTTAGAGGGAGAAAACAGGATTATGACCTCATCAAGAAGGCAATTGAGGAGGCGCAGAAGGTGTACAAGGAGAAGATGAAGAAGGATGTGACGGCGAGCATAGATGAGAAGAATCCTTTGCCGGAAGAATCGTAGGTTTCTCGAGTTTTAAGTGGGATAAAGTGGGAAGCTAACATTTGGATAGTGCTGGTGGTTTGTCTATTGTTGGTGGAGGAGGAAAGATTGATATCAACAATACTTTTGAGGAGCGTCTGAAGTTGCTCCAGGATAACGCATTACCCTCTGTTCGAACCACATTATTTGGTCCTAACGTCAACCGGAAATTCTACGATTAGTTGTTTGGTGGATGAGCGTCGTGTTTTGAGAGTCTCAAGGATGGAAGGAGGCATGAAGGAGCTTTGCACATTCCAAATATACAATATTGCAGGTTTTGTCGGTAGAGCGTGTATGATACATTAACATCAATATCATTAAATTGCATACAGAATGCTTGGTCTTGAAATACACAGATCAATAGCATCTACTTTAGGTGTTACTCCCACATCTTGAGCGCAGCACCAATCTATTTTGCCTGCTTCACAAAATTAGACATGCCCTTTTGCATCCCCTCCAGAGATTCTCCCCGTTCATAATATCTTTTCGTCTCTTCATAAAACATATTCTTTGGTTTCCGCCTAGTCCTCACCGTATGTTCTATTCTCCTCTCCACTAAATTTAATATCCCACTTGTTTCCACCTTTGAGATGTGAGCGGCACCCGAAGCCATGATGCCGAAATTAGCAAATCGATCCGTCAACTCATCCACGTCTTTATTAAACTGTATCTCTGTATCTTCATCTGTTAGGTCTAGATCTTCGGCTCGTCCGTCGTCAATCCCAATGTCTAGGAGGAGAACTAAGGCCGAGAGCTCGGGATAATCGGTAGTACGAGTTATCTGGAAGGGGGGGTCGTTGAGACGCTGGATGATGGAGGGGATAGAGAGGGATTTTTGGGGCGGTGAGAGGGATACGGGGAGAGAGGAAAAGAAGAATGTTAGGGCTAGGCGGCGACGGAGTTCGTGGAGTTTAGAGGAGCGAGTGGGGGGGATGGAATTCACTATGCCGAGACGGAGAGAGGCGAGTTCGACGGCGTTGAAGAGGGTAGCGCAGATTGCTTGGGACTATTGAGAGGGTTGGTTTATGTTTAGGACTGGAGTTTGAGGGCTGGAGGGCTAGAGAGGAGAACTTACGGATTCTTCCCATGCATCTGGATCGATCCAAAGACATAGATTGTGCAGTGTTGTCTGTACCTGTGATAAGAGATCTACTCTTTCTAACAAGACTGGATCTATGCCCAGTCTCAAAAGTATACATATAACTTCCAGTCTAGTTTCCTGCTGGAGATACTTGGCTATTAGATTTAAGAGACCGATTAAAGCCCGGACTTTCGACCAAGGATGATCTGAATATGCATCTGATATCTCTAGACGTGGCTTTACTTTTTCAGATAGAGTGACTGCCGTATTCGTAGCACCAACAGATTTGAACATCTTCCTAATGATCACAGGAGTAACCAGTCGATGAACCTGTTTTCGTGATATAGCCAAAACGGTAGAATAGGCATTTCGAAGATCAGTCTGTTCTTCCAAACAGAAGTCATCTAGAATCCATTGAATGATCTCATCGGGCAGTTTCTTTCCATACGCAATCATATTCTCCGCGAACCCCGATACAAATGTTTGATGTCTGATCTGAGGCTCAGCGAGATCATTCTTCCAACTTTTCGGCAATGAAGATGTTGGGAATGGTCTCCTCTTAATCGTAGGAGTTTCTCCAGTTTCGAAAAAGTACCATCGAGTGCCAACATTTCCAGCTTCTGTTCTCCTGACAGCCTTTAGGACTTTCTGAATATCCTTTCCGCCGCCGTCTTCTTTCTCCTCGTTTAATTTTCGTAGAATGCCGCCATGAATATCATCGTTGAATGCGGTAGGTTCACCATCTCCCATCTCCGTATCTTCCTGGGCGATTTCTTCCAACCTTCTTTCTTTTTCCTCGAGCGCTCTATCGGCCACTGCAGTTCCCATGAGATGTTTCAGATCGAATTTATATTGTGTTGTTTTAAAAGCCATGGGAGAGCGCTTGGCACTTGAGATTGGGCCATTTCTAAATCTGGAGGCCCTGGGAGATGCTGGAGCTAGCGCGGAAGATGTCGCAATTGGCGCTGTGCGATTTGTCTTGAAGATCACGTCAAGATCTTCCAAAGAACTATCAGAATCGGCTTCGTCGTCTGAGCATGGAACAACGCCATTCGAGATATTAGAAGAGGATTGCGGAATGGTTATCGGTGGAGTTGATAACGAGGAGGTAGATTGTGGAGAAGATGGCGAAGAAGATGATTGTGGAGAAGACATAGATTCCATAGCAGCACTTGAGACCAAGCCTGTTGGCTGGGGGTTTGTGGAAAGCGAAGATCCAGATATTATCTGATCATTGTTGCGCGAAGTGGTGGATAGAGGGGTAGATGACGATGTGGAAGCCTGCTGTGTCGGCTTGAAAAATTGGCGGATGTTTCCATTAGATTTACCCTTGGTTGAAGACATGACTTGACTAGCATGCTCTAGTATTATAGCAGATATGGATACACACACGTCGTGCTTTATTTAACTCATGACCAATCTCCTTGTCACAGGCGCAGGCCAATCTTTCAGATTTCGACGAGTTGAAAGTCGCGTCTGCGTCGCGTCACTGATAATGCTTGCAGACACGAACATCACGGGATGACGATTGTTGAACGCTCTTCCATTTTGGTTGTTTCTATTTTGGGTATTAGGTAAGCGCTGGGGGCGGCATTTACGTTGCGATCGACAACCATCCAATTTAGATGAAACTTTTTTACGACTACTTGCACTTAAATTCTACTTGTGATTACATACTGGACGACAAGAGGACGGTTTGCAGAGATCTTCATTAAAAGAGTGATTTTTTTGAGATTTATTTGATGAGTATGTGTCAATCTCGAGAGTGCAGTACCGTTCTGCATACTCCACGAGTCCACCATCAACAACAGATCGACTGCCATGTCTCCATGGTTTAGATCCGTCCCCTGCTCCACCACGGATCTAACAAGTCCCTGCGCTTCCGTTTTACTTCCAATTTGATGCAGATGTCAAACGTCCATATGTGCAATTTTTCGATGGTCCGGATCGGATGTTGGCCATCCTGCCAAGAGGGAGTCTAAGCCTCGCGTTGGATTTGTGAGGAATAATCTTCTTGTGCATGCTAATTTTATCTGGAGTAAGCAGCAATTCCCTTCGCCTCCAAGGTGCTTGAGAAATGAAATGAGAGAGTTTTGCAGAGGGCGTTGATCGTTGTGGATGTCGGTTGACGATACATACTACCCCTCTCTTAAGATTAAAAAGGTTAATTAACGACACCTTGGCCGTACATCTTTCGGTATCATGCATATTGTACTTTCTTCACCATCCACATGATGCATGCATGCATCTCGCTCTGTTTAAACCCCGAGTGGTACCTGCCTAGTATCGATAGCTGGTTTCGGATGGCTATATATAAAAAGGGATGAGTGAGGTGAGGCGAGGTGAGGTGGGTGATCAATGTAAATGCAAGGCTGTGTCCAGTCGGCAGGGAGAGAGGAAAGAGAGATCTACGGACGACGGAGTTATGGCGAAAGGTCCAGCCACCACCCGCCTGGCTCAGTACGTGTTGACATGTCAACAATGAAATAAATTGTTTGGTGTTGTGTTTGGTTGATGGAGCAGATTGATCAAATGGCCCCTTGGCCGAGTGCACTTTTCCCATTTCTTCTTTATGCAAACAACAAAGTGCACCCACCTCACTGGCGTACGTACACAATGACAAGGAGAATGAGAATGAGACGTCTCCCACTGCTCACGGTCAGATATGATATCCGAGGCCTTTTCTCCGAATCTCCTTCCTTCCTCCAAAAATTTACATCCTTTGTTCGGCCGAGTTTTCCACTTGACTCCAGCCCCAGCCATTTTATGAAATGCTTACGAGGGACATGCTGAGATAGATAGACTGGTAAATTATTATCTAAGTGATACCGCACGCGTACATATGTCAATTTCTGCTTTTTCTCTTGGTCTTCGTGTTTATCCAATTTTCCCATCCAAAAGAAATAAGTCGGGCAAAGTACATACAGACCTCGTACACCCATTGTAGGCACTCGACGACACTCGAGTCTAAACTCCGCATCTGATCTTGTAACACCTCCATCCAAAATGGCTACCTATCTAGATAAAAACTTCCTGGATATCGACATGCTGTGATACATCGAAACGTCCCCTCCCCTCCCCTCCCCTCCCACAATGTCATGGCAAAGCTCAGCACAGTAACAAAGTCAGATCTGACATGGACAGCATGGACAATTCCTCCTTTCGAGAACAGCTGGTTGTTGATATTGAAGGTTAACCCCTGAACTTTGTTTCCAAGAGATGATTGGCGCAAATGTGAATCCTGGGTTTCTGGAGCACCCTCGCACCCTCGCACCCTCCCCAGCCAGCCAGTGTGCCTCGCAAGAACATCTGGAAATTCCAGCCCTCTTCAGAAATTGCAAGGCGGTACGATCCAGGCACAGTGGATGGATGTACACTGAGTGGGTGAGTGGGCGTGAATAAACGTGAGTATCAACATTTTTGATCTTTTCCGCCTCTCCATCCAATGCAATCAATCCTACGAGGTTTCGTTTACATTCGGGTGTATTTTGCCTAGGCATGTACGGAGTTTGACTGTTTGTTCTGGATTCCGTATGTTGCGGTACTTGGCCAGTACGATCTGTCCATCTACCTGGTACCGACCTCTCCCCTCCCCTCCCTCTCCCTCTCCCTCTCCCTATGTACTTGCAGCGTTCGGACACTCTCCCTTGCTCTCTCATTCGCAACCGCCCAAGAGGACAAATCAATCATTTGTTTTGCGGGCATCCTTTCTTTTATTGTTTCTCTCCTCCGTATTCTTTTCCACCCACCGTACGCAACCTTTCTCCATTGCACCTAGCGACCTACTTTTGACTTTGGTGAAGCATGGAAAATGCGTGATATGATGTATGAACGGTTCTAGTCTCACATCACTCACATGCTGCTACTATCTATTATATCAATCAATTATACCAAGCGCCTTCCACAAATTCATTATTCATTATCCATTCTCCATTATCCGCTCTCCGCTCTCCGAATTTCGTCGGTTTCATGTGGCGTTTGCTGCTCTTTCTTAGCTGTTCTCTAGCTGTTGCTCAATAAGCATTTTACGAACTCCTCTTACCCCCGGGACTTCCTGAACATTTCATTCACCTGCTCTCAAACCCAACTCAAACCATCCCGTAAACTCCGTCCCTCTTCCTTTCTTTCCTCTCAACACCAACAAGTTACCACCCTTTCTCGAAACTTCACCAGATCTTCAATCCCATCGCTTTTCCATGTAGGGAATCTCGTACACAATCTTTCAATTGCCCCATACAACCTTGCAAGGGTCAAGTATTCAAAAAAAAAAACTACCGCCTATTCGCGATCTCCTGGCCGACTCTTCCGGTACCAAATTAACTTGTCATAAGCGACCATTCTAAAAGTACCAGACCTTCTACGAGTACTGTGTGGACCTTTGTTATAACGATACTTCTTACCGTTGCTCGTCCATATTAATTCCGTCTCTGTCGAAAGTTCTAGTCGTGTCTCAATCGTTTCAATCGTCTTGTCTCTTCCACGAAATACCTTTCAACGTCTGAATTGACTCAAACACTGGCGGACATATTCGCCTTGCCTGCGGGCTCTTGCCTCAAACTGGGCTTCCGCCCCAATCACAAACGATCGCAATCATGCCGGACGTCGACATGTACGCAGAACCCGAGGAGGATGCACCTGAGCCAGTGACGAGGCGAATGAGATGGGCCACACAAAGAGTGCCCGCCAAAGGTAGTGATAAAAAGAGGACATCGATAATGGATCGATTGCATCCGCGTAAATCGCAAAGTAGTGAGAAGAGAGACTCTGCCGGCGCAAGTTCAATGGGAACGGATCTTGGCAGGATACAAGAAGAACAACCAAATGAACAGGCGGAGGATGAACAGGCGGAGGATGACGATAATGACGGTCAAGGACCTAGAAAGGTTTTCTTTAATCTTTCGTTGCCACGGGACGCGATCGACGAGTCGGGCCACCCCTTGGTGCATTATAAACGAAACAAAATCAGAACTGCAAAATACACCCCTTTGAGTTTCATACCGAAGAATATTTGGTTTCAATTCCACAACATCGCAAACGTGTATTTCTTGTTTTTGATCATTCTCACCGTAAGTTCAGGGTTTGTAGACTGCATATGTGAGGCTGATGATTCGTATAGATCTTTAGTATCTTTGGTGCATCTAATCCAGGTCTCAACGCTGTTCCCTTGATTGTTATTGTCGCGATTACAGCTATCAAAGATGGAATTGAAGATTATCGCAGAACCATTCTCGACAATGAATTGAACAATTCGCCTGTTCATCGCCTTGTTGACTGGAACAATGTAAACGTCAGCGACGACGATATTTCACTATGGAGGAGAATCAAAAAGGCTACTTCACGCTGGATCGTAAGAACACTTAAGAAAATGAAGAAAGACAAAAAGCTGCCTGGCGAGGTGTATGCCCAACGTGCTATGGACGTGGATGAGCCTCGGCCCTCTTTCGAGTCAAGGGCTGCGCAAGACGACATTCAAATGACACCTGTGCCTTCGCCCCTTCCACGAGATGGCGAGCTTGATGTTCCGGACCGCCCAATGACGGCTTTCTCTTACGATGCTAGCGGAAAAGCCCCTGCGGAGAAGAATTTCGGAAGTTTGATCAACCGCAACAATGCAGTAACTGGACAACCCAGATTTCATCAAGATTATTGGAAGAACGTGCAAGTTGGAGATTTCGTTCGTATCTACAACGACGACCAGATCCCAGCAGATATTGTGATTTTATCTACCTCTGACCCCGATGGAGCTTGCTACGTTGAAACGAAAAATTTGGATGGAGAGACGAACTTAAAGGTACGACATGCTCTTCGCAGTGGTCGAAGCATTAAGCACGCTCGCGATTGTGAACGAACGGAGTTCATTATTGACAGCGAAGCACCCCACCCCAATCTTTATCAATACAGTGGTGTGGCTCGTTGGACGCAATACAATGGAAAGGATGGACCAGGCGAGGAGATGGTTGAGCCGATCTCAATTAACAACTTGCTTCTTCGTGGATGCAATCTCAGAAATACGGATTGGATTCTCGGAGTTGTCGTATTCACAGGTTTTGACACCAAGATCATGTTGAATTCTGGAATTACCCCAAGTAAACGCTCACGTATCGCCCGGGAACTCAATTGGAATGTCGTTTACAATTTCATTCTTCTCTTCTCCATTTGTTTCGCTTCTGGTCTTGTCCAAGGTATCATTTGGGGTCAAGGCAATAATACCATTGAATTTTTTGAATTTGGTTCTATTGGTGGAACACCGGCACTTGATGGTTTCATCACCTTTTGGGCTGCTCTTATTCTTTTCCAGAATTTGGTACCAATTTCATTGTACATCACGATTGAAATCATCAAGACTTGTCAGGCGTTCTTCATCTACAGCGACAGCGAAATGTATTACGAGAAACTCGATTATCCTTGCACGCCTAAATCCTGGAATATCTCTGATGATTTGGGACAGATCGAGTATATCTTTTCCGACAAAACTGGAACTCTAACCCAGAACGTCATGGAATTCAAAAAGGCCAGCATAAACGGAGTTCCCTACGGAGAAGCATACACTGAAGCTCAGGCTGGCATGCAAAAGCGTCAAGGTATCGATGTTGAAAAAGAGGGCGCAAGAGCTAAACAGCAGATTGCTGCAGCGCGTGCTAAAATGCTAGTCGATGTCAGAAAACTGCATGACAATCCGTACCTGCACGATGATGACTTGACTTTCATTGCTCCTGATTTCGTTACCGATCTCGCTGGTGAAAGTGGTAAGGAACAACAAGACGCCAACTATCAATTCATGTTAGCTCTCGCTCTCTGTCACTCGGTTATTTCGGAAACCACACCAGGAGATCCTCCCAAGATTGAATTCAGAGCTCAGTCTCCTGATGAAGCAGCATTGGTTGCTACAGCCCGTGATGTTGGTTTCACTGTTCTCGGAAACTCGCCAAATGGTATTTTATTGAACATCCAAGGCGAGGATAGAGAATATAGGGTTCTAAATCAACTCGAATTCAACTCGACTAGAAAGAGAATGAGTGCCATTATCCGTATGCCAGACAATAGAATCATACTGTTCTGTAAAGGGGCAGACAGTATAATATATTCTCGCTTAAAGCGAGGAGAGCAACCAGAGTTGCGTCGTACGACAGCGGAACATCTGGAGATGTTTGCAAGAGAAGGTTTACGTACTCTTTGTATCGCGCAAAGAGAGCTCGGTGAGCAGGAATATCAAGATTGGAACCGTGAGCACGAGATCGCGGCCGCTGCCATCCAGGACCGTGAAGATAAGCTGGAAGCAGTATCAGATGCTATTGAACGCGATCTCACCCTTCTTGGAGGTACAGCTATCGAGGATCGACTACAAGAGGGCGTGCCTGATACTATTGCACTTCTCGCCGAAGCCGGTATTAAGCTCTGGGTCCTCACTGGTGACAAAGTCGAGACGGCCATCAACATCGGATTTTCATGCAACTTACTCAACAATGACATGGAACTTATTGTTTTCAAGATCGAAGATGAACAGGTTTCTACCGCCGAAGCAGAACTTGACAAGCATTTGGCAGCTTTCAAACTCACCGGTTCTGACGCGGAGCTCAAAGCCGCCAAGAAGAATCATGAGCCACCAGCGCCAACTCATGCTATTGTCATTGATGGCGACTCTCTCAAACTTGTATTAGACGACTCACTGCGACAAAAATTCCTTCTCCTGTGTAAAGAATGCAAGTCAGTTCTGTGTTGTCGAGTCAGCCCTGCTCAAAAAGCTGCTGTTGTGGCAATGGTCAAAGGTGGCTTGGACGTTATGACTTTGTCTATTGGTGATGGCGCAAATGATGTTGCTATGATTCAAGAGGCAGACGTTGGAGTTGGTATTGCTGGTGAAGAAGGTAGACAAGCTGTGATGTCTTCCGATTATGCTATTGGTCAATTCCGTTTCTTGCAACGACTCGTGTTAGTTCATGGACGATGGTCATATCGCAGATTAGGAGAAACCATTGCCAACTTCTTTTACAAGAACGTCGTATGGACTTTTACAATTTTCTGGTACCAGATCTTTGCAAACTTCGATATGACATATCTTTACGATTACACGTACATTCTCTTATTCAACTTGGCTTTTACATCTGTGCCTGTCATCTTCATGGGTGTTTTGGATCAAGACGTTTCAGACAAGGTCTCTCTTGCGGTTCCCCAGCTCTATAGACGAGGCATCGAGCGAAAGGAATGGACTCAAAAGAAGTTCTGGTGAGTATAAATGAATCCCACTCTGATATAAACAACTAACACAGTGTAGGCTTTACATGATCGACGGTTTGTACCAATCTGTCATGATTTTTTTCATGGCATATTGCTTGTTTGACTCTGGCACTTTTGTTAGCTCAAGCGGCCAAAATATTGATGATCGAGAGCGATTTGGAGTTTACGTAGCACCTGCAGCCGTCGTGGCCATCAACGTATACATCCTAATCAACACCTACCGATGGGATTGGCTCATGGTCCTTTTGGTCACCATAAGTATTCTCTTGGTATGGTTCTGGACTGGCGTTTATTCATCTTTCACCTCGTCGGAATTTTTTTACAAAGCCGCCGCCGAAGTTTTCGCACAAGCCACCTTCTGGGCAGTTACATGTCTTTCTGTAGTCATCGCCCTTTTACCACGGTTTGCTATCAAAGCTGTGCAAAAAGTTTACTTCCCATACGATGTCGACATCATCCGCGAACAAGTTCGTCAAGGCAAGTTTGATTATCTTGATAAGTCCGATGAGCGCATGGACACAATGTCCAAGGATGGTTCATCGGCATCTTCCTCTGAGATCACGAAGCCGAGTAAGCACATCCACTATCCGAGCATTGATGAAGACCAACGACCCATTTACCCTCCTTCAGTTGCTCCGACGAACACCACACACAATCCTCGAAGTCAAAACGGTAGCGACGGAACCGACTTTACAAGACATAGAGGTTCGATGGACCAGCTTGGTCCTCGCGTCTCCGTTGACAAGCCACGACCCTCCTTCGATAGATTGCGAACGTCGTGCGATCGAGTTAGACAAAGCTTTGAGGCTAGTAACGACTTTACTTCGGCAGCCCTTTTGACACGCTTAGAATCAAGTCAATCATTTGGGCCACTAAAAAGTAGGAGGAACGAAGACATTTCACAATGATACCCGAATATCATATTCACTCATTTCCAAACTGGGAGACTGCGACGAACTGTACCATACACTTTCCTTTTCTTTTGTTGATACAGGAGATATTAAGCATAATGATCTGCAGGAGCGATCTACGACCTTTGTGTTCTACATTTGGTTTTCTTTTGCATTGGTGTTATAGGCGTTTTAAATGACATGAAAAGGCACTAGGCCATCTTATCTTATTTTGTTTTTGCTTTCGAAGTTCTTTTTTGCTGGTGAGGGCATGTTGGTTTTGGAAGATAGTTGTAGATCTTCACTTCTGATGGTGTATACTCAGCAGTGATAGTAGGATCCGTGGTCCATTTGTATATAGCGATTGCAAAACAAACAAGTGCACAGAGCTTCAATATAGAGAGCAGTATAATCTAACTTATCATTTATTTACTTTGATGATTGCTGTGACTTGCCCTGAGCCACGAAAATTGTAGATTGTAGAATGATTATACTGACTCTATTTGTGATTTGACATGAGCTTCATTGGACTTCTGGCTGAAGTACTCAGTGATGGTAATAAATGGAGTAATAACAGGATTAACATACTGTCGGCGTTCGAAGGATATCAAGTACCCAGTCTTTACTATTAGTCCCCTGTAAACCGATTGACCTCAGATAACAAATTCACAGCCTTGTATGCGAGGCTACTGATAAAATCAATCTAAGTAAAATCCACGTGAAATGGCTTTAGTCCTACGCGATGCGCGTTAACACTTTCAGTATCAGCCCTTACCTCAATTTTTCTACTTTTCGTACATGAGATACATCAATTGTGTAAATGTTCTCGGAATTTGATTGCAATAGTATACGGTATTTCAACTCCACAAGTTTGATTGTCAATTTGCCAAAACTTGCGCTTCGTATTCACTTTCTTTAACGATTTCAAAACTTCAAAAGGCGACCACTTTCTTCAGGTGCTGAGACTTGCAGTACCTCCCAACATTTAACTTTCCATAAATTCATTCCTAATACTTTCTGTAAACTATATTTATCCATATCAATCTTGATTTTCTAAATACTCACGTTTGAATCGAATGCTCAGCTTATGAAACATCCGCAACTATGCCTGATGAAGCAGATATCATGGACGAGCTCCACGGGCTCCACGGGTTTGTACTACGAGTTGTTCTTATGTTTATGATCAATACTAAAAATTGTTGATAGGGAACTGAAGAGCTTTCCTGTCGATGCCCATTGGTTTTGCCCCAAGCGGAATGACGAAGACTATGTCGACTATTCGCATCCAGACGACGCCGAGGAGGATATGAGCGCCGAAACCAAGAAGGAGCTCATACAGGATGCCCAGCGGAGACAGACTATTGCATATAAGTTCTCTCTCACTATAGGATTAGATCGTGATGCTGGGGGGACGATGGTAGAAGGCTACCTGGAACGTTTGAATAAGCTTCTGATGTGCTGTGATAAATGTGTGCATAATTGGCATATAGGTCGTAAGGCATATCTCAAGGAACTAGCAGAGTAATACCTCACGATATGCACTTGATCTTGATACTAACATGTCTCAGGAATTTCGACGATGAAACAGTTGCAGCGCTCTCAAGTCGCCTTAATGTCCTCGACTTTCAGCGTATAGATAATGGGTTAGAAAGAAGCAAGAAAGTTATATCCGAAGTGGAATCTCCCATGAGGACGCAGAAACTGCTGGCTGGCTACGACTCTTCCCTTCTACTGTCCCTTTACGAATCGCTTTGTTGCGTCGACTACCACAAATCCGCAGACAACCTTTCGAAACACTTCGATTTCGTCTTTGAAGAGATACAAGCAAAGAAAGTTCTGAGAATAAGTGACATACTGCCAGCTACAGGCCGTTTCCTATTCGACAAAAACCCCATCAGACAGCGTTTCGCGAGATGTGCCTGGCAGAAAGCTACTACAATGCTCACATCCACATCATTCGACTGGGTCGTACATGACGCATTGTCGGACGCAATAGCTTCTGTGACGCAGGGAAACTACGATTACGAGGATATCATACGATTTTGGGAGGGATTTCTTTTGATTTTAGAAAAGCTTGATGAACATTTGATAACACACTCTCTCCGGGCAATGGAAGTTCAACCAAGTGTGTACATACTTGCACTCAATCACTTAAGCTGTAAATCGGAAAGAATCAATAAGTTAGTCATCGAAGCGCTTAGAGGTTTGCTCAAGAAGTCTCCGAAGAACTTCTGGGCCGCGTTTGCTACAATATCACCAGCTGTCGTCGCAGAAAACATACTCAGATCTTGGGGCGTTAAAGAAAAACTGCAAACAATAAAATTTGAAGACCCTGAAACTTCTTTTATTTTGGCATGGTTACCTGAACTCGTGGAGTCACTTCCTTCCGATCGTCAATACGATGTCTGCAGTTTCGTTCTCAGATTTCTGGGAGGTTATCAGACCTCAGAACACCCAGAGAATACCCAGCTCGCTTGTCGTTGTGCTGCGCTCGATACTCTCCGTGCGACCTTGAGCACCTTTGTCGATTCGGAGTACATCATCAATCCGTCAACGTCTCTCATATTCATCAACAACATTATGGGACTTGTTGACGACTACAAGGAGACGATCACAGAGTCTGCTGATTTAAAGGTGGAAAACACTACACACCAAGAAATGAGAAGACTTGGTATGCTAGTCATAAGAGATGCTTTGGCCCTCGACTGCAAAGCTTTGAGCGCAGAGTTCCAAGCTCTTGCGGGGGACATTCCGATACAACAGGGTCTCCGAAGTCATTCCCAGCCAATTTGGCAAGGCGTTCTTGACATATTTCGACCAGGAAATGTAGATTTAGCCAAAAGTATTCTGGCGGCAACGACACACCTTACCGGATTAGATGAACTCACACCAAAGTCAAAGAAACTGCCGCTTCCTTCCTCTCATCTACAATACAATAAGGATTTCCGTCAACTCACTGAGAACGTGTCAAGAATCTTTGAGCGACTCAGCGATTTTAATGCATCTCATTTAATCGAGATGTATCGAGATACTCAGACCTCTCGGCCACTGTTTGCAGCCCTGATGTCTGCTGACCAGCAGATCTTTGAGGCTGCTGTTGAGGTTGTCAAAGCTGCAACAGATCAAATAAGCAAGCGTGAAGCAATGTCGAGCTTGTTAGAGCAGGCATTTGTGCCGATGTTAAACTCGTTGACATTTGCTGTTGTCCGGATTACAAAGGCCAAAAATTTCTCCCCTGTTCCATATCTATTCAAGGTTGGGCGAGACACGCTGGATGCTCTCTGTGGAAACACGGGGTTTTTAAGAACTCATCCGTCTTTAGATTCTACAGAGCGAGGCGCCGTAATGTCTTGGTGGGTCAATCAGTGGCGTGCTCTTGATGCGGCATTTGCCAACACGGAAGCTTGGGGAGGTCGTGTTCAACTTCCTAAGGAAACTCTGCAAGACTTTTGTCGGGATGGCATGGAATATGCAGAATCCTTGTTTGATAAGAACAGTGTCATTGCTTCGGCCCTATGCGAGTCTTCTCACTCATCTCATGCCCTGTCGTCAGGCTATACATCGACAAAAACTGCACTAAAGAAAGTATTGCAAGTCGTTTGCTTGAACGTGAACGGCCTAACAATGATGCTGAGGCTGAGAGATATCTATTTGGTCAGTGTGATCACTAGTCTCTTGGGAAAACTTCTTCGATCATTGGCAGAGTTTGATGTTGAGGTACATGAGTATTCGCTTAGTTTTATTCAAGATGCGTGCTTAAATGAGGGCGAGAAGGGATATAGAAAGACAAATCTTACTAATCAACAAAAAGCTGAGTTGCGCGCTGCCCTTGACGAACATAAAGGTGTGGAAATTATAGAGAGTTATTCTACAACGGCTCAGAAACAACAATCAAGAATCGATTCGTGGTCTAAGTCAGCAGGGGGCGTAAAACATGAGCCAACGTTCAGTGTCAAGGGACGGCAAACTCAAACCTCGCTCGATACTTGGTCGAAGGCTGGAGATGGCAAAACATATGAGCCAGTCATTACTCAATCCAATAAAGCTTCTCAGTCACCCTTTACGCTTTCTGAGCATAATAAGAGTATCATAGAAAAAATGAGAGCGCAACCACCGCTAAAGACCGCCAAAGCTACTGAAGATTGGAAGGACAAACGCCGTAGAGATGAGGAAGAGAAAAAGAGGCGTAATGCAGCAGCTATTGCTCAAGCAAAAGCCCTTCGTGCTCCAGCAGCCTTAGTCAAGGGTGAGGGATCCGGTCTAAAAAACTTAAGCGGTGTCGCAGGTAAAGATCATGCGCCTGTTCGAAGTGAGATAATGGTGGGATCTTCAGACGAAGATTCGGATGATGATGATGATGAAGATGATGGTTCCGACACGAAGTCTCTTTTCACTAAAAGTCGAGAGGCTTCAAACAAAGTCAGGGAGTACGAGGAAAGTAGAAAAAAGGCACTCCTACAAGCCACTGGTCCAGTACGAAAGACCAAGAAGGTTTACTCAAAGAAAGATCTTCGTGCTCGTTTAGAGCCAAATATGGACATTATATATCTCGAGCTTCTCAATTGGGATATCTTTCATGAGGGCGAGGATCCCCCAAGCAATAATGTTTGCAAAAAGATTGCAAGTAGCTTCCTCGACCTCGGTCTCTATAA
Organism: Botrytis pseudocinerea; assembly: GCA_019395245.1. Taxonomy (NCBI): domain Eukaryota; kingdom Fungi; phylum Ascomycota; class Leotiomycetes; order Helotiales; family Sclerotiniaceae; genus Botrytis; species Botrytis pseudocinerea. The sequence goes on along the minus strand of JAHXJK010000131.1, from coordinate 22,204 downwards.
AGAGACATTCAAGCCCTTGCTCATATCGGAAGTATGGCGTTCTTTACTAACAGCCAAAGAAGAGAACCAATTCAAACCCATTGAAATAAAGGTTCTGAATCGTCTGTCTGTTGATAAATTTATGGAAGTTAGTACGACTATGTCAATTTCCAATCAAAGAGACCTCATGGTGTACCAACAAGATATTGTACTCCTTTCCAAAAGCTCGAATCCACTTCAAGACAAACAAGCGCCACATTGTCTAGCCCGCGTTTTTAGAACAACCCGCAAGCGTGATGCAGTGGAAGTCACCTACAGAGTCAGTAGAGACATTAGCCCTGAGCTCTTGAATTGTTTCGTACCCAACGGTAAGTTGTATACTCTCAAAATCACCGATATGACAACAACTTTGCGAGAGTTTGCAGCCTTGAGCAGTCTTGAATACTATGATTTGTGCACTGAGATTCTGGAGGCGAAGCCCTCTCCACTACAAAAATATTCCGATGAAAAGGTCGCTTCGATGTCGAACAGGTATAAACTTAACAATGGGCAAGCTAAAGCGATTCTGTCCGCCAATGACAATGATGGGTTTACATTGATTCAAGGGTATGTATTGAATTTTGTTCTACTTTAAATGATCTTGCTCTCTAACAGTACTAGTCCTCCGGGCTCTGGAAAGACGAAAACGATTATCGCCATGGTAGGCGCCTTGCTATCTCAGGTGCTTCAGCAGCAAGCACAGCAAGTGGGCTTCAGACCGCAAGGCCAAAATCGCAGTGCGGGCGCTCAAGCACAAGCACAAGCGCCAAAGAAAAAGTTACTTATCTGCGCTCCCAGTAACGCTGCTGTTGATGAATTGGTCCTTCGGTTAAAGGAGGGAATTCTGCCTCTCAGTGGCTCGCATCAAAAGATTAACGTGATTCGTGTCGGGCGAAGTGATGCGATCAATTCTAGTGTCAAAGATGTGACACTTGACGAATTGGTGAGGATCAAGCTCGAGGGGGACCAAGAATCTAAGAAAGGTCAATTGAATGATCGGGAGGTGCTTCACAGAGATGCCGGGCTTATCAAAGAGAGGCTCAGTGTTCTAAGACCTGAGATGGAAAAATGTCGTGCTGCAGGCGACAAGACTTCGGAACTCAAACTGCAAAGGGAATTCGATGAGCTTAAGCGAAAGCAAGCCCACATAGGCAACAAAATCGATGAAGATAAAGAAAGCGACAATAAGGTGCGACAAAATGAGATCAGTAGACGCCATTTCACGCAGGAAATTATCGATGGCGCCCATGTTCTTTGTGCTACGCTCAGTGGATCTGGACACGATTTTCTAAGAAATGTAAACGTCGAGTTCGAAACAGTTATTATTGATGAAGCCGCTCAATGTATCGAACTCAGCGCACTGATACCTCTTAAATACGGTGCCACGAAATGTATCTTAGTCGGAGATCCTGAACAATTGCCTCCAACAGTTCTCTCACGTCTGGCAAAGAGTTATGGCTACGAACAGAGTCTTTTCGTCCGAATGCAGCGAAATCATCCGGGTGATGTCCATTTACTCGATACCCAATATCGTATGCATCCTGAGATCAGTCGATTTCCAAGTCAACAATTTTATAACAGTCGTCTCATTGATGGTGATGGGATGGCACAATTACGGGTTCAGCCATGGCATGCAAGTTCGATTCTTGGACCTTATCGGTTCTTTGATGTCGTGGGTGTTCAGAGCAAAGAGGCTAGAGGCCATTCCCTCATCAACGTTCCTGAGTTAAATGCTGCTATTCAGCTTTATCAACGACTGAAAACAGATTACAGGTCCTATGATTTCAGAGGTAAAATCGGTATCATAACTACCTATAAGGCTCAATTAAATGAGCTCAAACGACGTTTCGGTGCAAAATTTGGAGACGAAATCTTTGAAGAGATTGAATTTAATACGACTGATGCGTTCCAAGGTCGAGAGCGAGAGATCATCATATTTTCCTGTGTTCGTGCTAAGGCTGCAGGAGGTATTGGGTTTTTGAACGATATCAGACGTATGAATGTAGGTCTTACTAGGGCCAAATCTTCCTTGTGGGTTCTGGGAGACTCCAGAGCATTGGAACAAGGTGAATTCTGGAATAGGCTTATTCAGGATGCTAAAAGTCGTGAGAGATACACAAGTGGCGATATCATGGGATTGTTATCGAGGCCGACATCAAAGGATGCACCAGTGATAGACTATTCGAAAATATCCTCAGAAATGAACAGCAATATTTCTAGACGTCCATCTGAAAAAAGCGACAGCGATATCGACATGACGGATGCGCCGCAAAACCGAAGTTCTCGAGAATCGGTATCAGGTAGTAGTAGCACCACATCGGTCGATGGTAGGAATACACCAAACAACGTTGAGACGGGTGAGCAGAGGAAGAGACCTAGGGAGCAAGAACTTCACCCAGATGATATTACAACCAAAAAGAAGAAGAAGGTAAGTCGACCGAAAGACTGGTTTAGTACTAGTCGTGGTTTGTGCCAACCTATTTATACTTATTAACTCTCATAGACTCCAACGGCAGAAGCAGATCCTGCACCACCAGCTTCTGCCATGCTCAATCGAGGACCTGTTGAACCTCAAAAATTAGATCTGGAAGCTGCACTTCAAGCACAGCAGGCAAATAAAGCTGCTGCCGCCGCGGCGCGTATACCGAAATCGAATTTACCGCCTCCACCGCGTAGAAAGGCACCAGCAGACCCATTTATTCAACGTAAACCACCAAAAAGAAAGTAAGGCAGCATGGATTTATCTATTGATATAGTTTTTTAAAGGTTAGGACACTGCATAGTTTGGCGCAACAAAATATTAGCATGGCGAATGGCGCATGTGTGAGACACGATGTATGTTGGTGGGAATTATCATTTAACTAGTACATCTGATAGATCTTAGCGGGTAGAAAATAGTTGCATCTTGGTGACCTGACCTGTGACAGCTTTAATACAAATTCAAAGAGAGCCAGAATGGCGAGAAGTTTTAATTGACATAGATCAATTAATCGTACAGGGTTCGATGAGTCAACTCGGAGGTAAATCTTCTTGTAGATATCAACAATTGATCCGAATGGTTTACTCAATAGTTTCCTTTAAAAGCCACTTTAGAACTGCTCGCCACTACTACTGGTAACTGCCCGGCTCATCCCCGTGTCTTACAACTTTCGATATCTATCTCATTTGCATTATCATTTCATATATACGTATCCGGAAACACTGTGTGTATTGGTACTATATTGAGACTTCTGAATTCGGATTTTATAATTGAAAGGTTCATGATTACTTTACTTTCTCGATCATAAATCAAAAAATAATTGGCACGGACATATAAATATTTACTCGGGCTTTTGAGACTGTAGATCTTTCCTTGCCTTATCGGATATTTTTGCTCCCTGGCCCGCTAAGAGTTTAGTGGGAGAGGTGGACTTCTAGTCTAGGAAGATTTGAAATTGAGATTCGGAGAAACTATTGAGTGATAGTTCAATTCTTGTGGGAATTTGGAATGACATTGATCGATTGTATTAGTATGGTAAGTCGTGAAGAGAGGTAATTTCTCTGTAGATGTCTGTCTTGGCTCATTGCTACTTCAGATTCGGATCACAACCGAATGTCCACAATGATACAACATGATATGATGGCTATGCATGCAACGCCCCGTTATCATCAAGTCAAAGTCCATCTACCCATGACCTGCAAATCTCTAAGATCGACTTTTAGTGCCGCATTAGTCGGCGTACACTGCACCTGCCATTGATGCAATAAAACGCCATTAAGCCACCACTAACCTTGAATTGTTCAAAGCAGATATGTTTTACATCGGGTTGGTAATCTTTAGTTTGTTGATTGTTTAGCCAGTGTCCACACAACTACGAGATGCAGGTGATTAGTTTCTCCTTGCATTGCGTTGCTAGGACGAATCTGGGCCACCAGCGTGGATCTTCAAGTTGGCAGAGTTATAATAATGGTAACGACCTTTCATAACCTTCAACTAAGTTTTGCATCATTTTTCACTGCTCGGGAATATCATCATGTTCATCTTCGAGGACTGTTTTGTAAGCTATTGCTGCTTGGAGTAGCTCGATTCGATTAAATCTTTAACGAAAAGCTATGTGAGTATGACAAACTGTCGGTATGTCTTCTTCGAGAGAAGCTTTCCCGATTACAGGAACTCACACATTTGTCTAACATGTTGCCTACCACAGACAAAAATCAGAATGAATTCAGTGACTAGCAGTAAAACTCCACCACCACGTTTGGTGGACATCAAATCCCTAAGACCTCAGTCAATGGAAACACCATCATCCATCAACCCTACACTGTTATCGCGCCGCCGAACGAGTAGATCTCATAATCATGGCACAATCGATACCGTACCAGAATTGAGAAGATTTAACAGTTCAGGTACCAAGTCAAGTGTAAGAACGAGACCTCGTCAAACGACTAGTCAAAGCTATGGATCCTTGGATACAACATCACCTCGACGTGAAAGAGAAACCATGAAAGATTTATCCGAATTCCTCATGTCTTATGATCCCCCGGCGCATAATCTAGTTGCTCTCCCACAAAACACTCGGAGAAAAAAGTTTGGCCTTCTCCGCAGGAAACAAAAGAAAGAATCGCAGTCTAATCGGTTCTTGAAACTCCCCGATACGGCTATTGCTGCCAAAACCCGTCAGGGCGTGCAGTATATAGCAATTTCAATACCGCTAGAACATGATTATCTGGGGAAATATCCAGCACCTCCCGAGACGACTTCAAAATTAGCACGGGTTCCAACACCGGATCGAAGCCCTGTTATTATCCCCAAGCCAGGCCACAATGTTGGAAATTCTATCACACCTTCACCGGAACTTCCTGTACTTAATAGGACCACTCCAACCGCCAATAGAAATACTTGGGGACCAGGTACTTTAACGAAAGTAGTTACAAAACCAGGGTCGGAAGAGGTAATGCTGCAAAATGGATACATCCATCGAACTAGTCAAGTGTATGCCCCCACTGGAAGTATTTATTACGACGCTCCAGAAACCCGAACTCGACCGCATTCATCAAAAGCAATTTCCTCGCCCGGTGGCTCGTTCACAATAGCCACAACAGATAATCCTCGAGCAAATTCCCTCAATTCTGCCTACCGTCCAGTATTCTGGAGCAATAGATCCGACGGCCCCTTGCGAGTGATAAACAGAACACCATCTCCCGATATCAATCCGAGTTATCGATCTCACAAAGTAATCAAATCAATATCAACCATTCATAGCATCGCAACTACAGGAACCAATATCAGACACTCGCTAAAGTCTACACCAGAAAGCCTTAATACGAATTCCTCGGCGCAAGCAGAGCTTGGGACAGCTGAGACGGTTGATTTACAGAGTTTCAGAGGGACCCCAAGGCCTTCGATTGCTTCACCGGGAAGGGAGAAGATTATCCAGTTTCCTACGGCTAGTGCAGTGGAGACAGAAGATCTATCTAGGAATCAAGAGACTGCTTTCGCCGAAATTTCATCGCTAATAAGTCCACGATTTGGTAGTAATGAGAAAGAAATAGATCAGGCAACACAGCAGAACCGTCGCGAGAAAGTACGAGCAAAGAAGGAAAAAGACTTGGCCTCTGTTCGCCCAAGAAACTCGAGCGTGGACCAAACAAATATAAATACAAATACAAACACAAACAAAGCATCTGCTCAACCCATTCCAGAATCTTCTCTCATCAAAGCCGAACCTGTACCTCCCCTATCTCCAAATTTAACCTTCGAACCACCAACCCGCTCCCTAAAACGTCTCACTCAAAACACGAGTGAATTGTCTACAACTCGTATCATGCTCGTGGCTGACTTCCCGCCTTACGTTGAAGAGTTAAGACAGTCTGATTTTGGAGCACGTCCCATCTCGCCTGCTCTGACTATGAAGTCGCCTTCGAGACTTCCAAGACCTACGTTTGACTCGACGAACTCTTTTCATCAAGTTGACAGTGGGGAATCGGCTTCTGTACATCAGTCTACTCAGACTATTTTAAGTCATACTACACCTTTGGCGTCAACAATGCGGTTAGGGAAGGAAAGGGATGGGAGACAGAGTAGTGATGGGTTTGGCTATGAACGCATGGATCTCTTTTCCGATGAGGATTCAAATTGTTTGAATGGAAATCGACATGGGAAAATCGATAGAGATATGAGTATGAACATGGATAGACGAAGCACGGGGGGAATCGGAACAAGTCTACGATCGAGAAGCTTGAAGGAAAAAGAATTAGATGTGCGAATGAGGATTGTGGAGAGGCATACGGATGTGCTATTACGGACGTTGGAAGGAATTGCGAAGAGTTTTGATGGGTTGGGGGCGGTGGGGAGATTGAGGTGGGAGGAGGTTCGTGGGAGGGGTGGGGTGGGTGCGAGTGATATGGGGGTGGGGTCGAGGTCGAGTGTTATTGGGATTGCAGGGTGTGATATGGAGAGCGGCATTAGGATGGGAGGTGAGGTGAAGGGAGCTAGGAGGAGAGCTAATACGACGGGAATGGGGATGGCGGATAGACGAGGGGATATGAATATAGATTCGGTGATGAGGGATATTCGGATGGCGGCTCCGAGGGTTAGCGAGGAGAGCTCGAGGGAGAAGTTGAGTGAGTGAGTGAGTGAGTGGGTGGGTGATAGGGTTGGAGTATTTCTTTGGGAGAAAACGGAAGGGGAAAATATTACAGTATTAATCGAATTCCATTATGCTTAATAGATAATAGAGACATTACATGAACCAATTGCTTTACTCATCCCTTTTACCTTTGCACAACAAACCCTTTGAAATTAATGTGACAAATACCTGGACCTGGACTCAATCTCTTCCCCCTTACAACCAACTTGTCAATTCTTCACTTCTATACTGCCTCTCCATTTCCTCGTCCTCATCCCCATCCCCACCCTCAACAAAATCGAGTACTCACAAACACCACGAGAAAATTCATAGATAGTAACATCCACAAACATCCCAACATCGTGCTCTCTATACGCGCATCATCCTCACTCAATGCGTATACCTCCCCTACACAACTAACTATATACCTACTCTGAACAAATGAGCATGCTCCCGCAAAATCGAAATCGAAATTGAAGTCGAAATCACAATAAACCGCCCCCGCCGTTCCGTTCCGTTAAATTATCTTCTCGCTATATCTCTCTTTCACGTCCGCTCTTTTCTGCGTTCGTGCGTGTTTTTCTGATTTCCTCCTTTGTTTGATGTTGATATCCCGTTTTATTCATCAAGTCTCTTCTCTTCTCTTCTCTTCTCTTCTCTTCTCTTCTCCTTTTTGAAATATACCAATCGAAGCATAAAGATAGATCTAATATCTACAACACCCCCCCTCTCTCTCTTCTACCAAAAACCCAAAATCTCACAGAGGTAAAACCATTCCTCGGAAGTTTGGTTTCTTTATTGTACTACCTACCTACCTACCTACCTACCTAATGCTTTTTCGTTCATTGTAGAGTTTATTTACCTGCTTGCACGTGTTTTCTTGGATGTGAATGTGAATGCGAATATTGAATAGTGAATATGAATATGAATATTGAATAGTGAATAGTGAATATTGAACGTGAATATTGAACATGATATGATACAATCAAGGAAGATATTCAGGACAAAAAAAAACAAAAAACAAAGACACAAGGTAGAACTTACGTACAAAATAGAAAATACAGAGTAGAGATTTATTATTATGTTTCTGGATAGAGCTTTGTCTTGGGAGGGGAGTGAGGATGACGGATTGAAGTGGAGTGGAGAGGGAAATGCTGAGACGATTGTATTAAGTGTATGGACTGTATGATGTTTTGCAAAAGGGGATGGGAGGGGAGGGAATCAGTGCGAAGGTGATGGAGGTGAGAAGAATGTTTATTAACAAGATGTGTGTTTCAATATCTGGTTCTACACGAAGGAAGCCATAAGTGAATAGTAGTAAGTATAATGCTCACCTCCAGAAGTGCCATATAAAGATCGTGATATATGTTCGCATTCATACTGAAATTCACAATTTCACAAATCGCAATCAAAAAAGTAAAACATAGTGTAGTAAAATAGTGTATCATAATCATTAAACCTCCACTTCTTCCTCTCTCATCTCCAGTATATGCAAGCGCGTGCGCAAGCAAAAACCATGCATGAACTCATCTCCACCTTCCCCTCGTCCACCATCCACCATTCATAATTAAGAGAAAAGAAACCGGGTATCGAGTCGAATCGGAAAAAAACAAAAATAGCTCTCCTCTCTCTCTCTCTCTCTCTCCCACCCATCCACCTATCCTTCCAGCACCTCAGGTATCAAAAAGCAAACTCGCATGCGCTACTCCTTCCTCCATCTCATCTCTCCAACAGTACATAGGTCATGTTGAGAGATTGTGAATATTAGAACAAGCACCCCTCGCGCCAAGGCAAGGGACCCTTCTAAACAGCACTTCTCGTATGTCTACCTCTTCTCCTACCGCCGCAGCTTCCGCAAGTCAAGCAGGAGATGAGGACGTCGAAGAAGGCGACGATGGCATTGATGATACCGGTGAGGATGGCTCCGATTCCGTTGACGACGGCCATGAGACCAGCACCGATGGCGCGGAACATGCCTGTGATCTGGAGAGGATGTTAGTTTGTATTCTTTTGTGTTGGAAGGAGGGTTGGTATGATTTGTTGGGAGTGGGATCGGGTAGATCTAAACTCAACGAAATGCAAGACGGTGGAGAATGGAAGAAGGTAGAGAGAGACATACACAAGAAACAACGGCTCCCATTTTGATTGATTTGTGTGTGTGTGTTGTTGATTGAGACTCAAAGAGTATGTCGAGATTGATGTTTGAATTGGTTGTGTGTGTGTTTGTTTGTTTGTTCGTTGATAGAGTAGAATCGATGGATTGGATGGTATTGTATGTTTGTGTGATATAGAGAGAAGGAGAAAGTCTCAATGAAAGGAGAAACATGGCACTCTATATATTTGATTCCCTCACCACATCCTCAAAACCTGCTGTCCCATCCTTTCCAATCAAATGATCCCATCGTAGCGTCATACCTTAAAAGCAGGACTTGCCCTACCTAGTCATGGTGAGGATCCGGTCCAGCACTTGTCAACAGTCGATCGTACCCTTTTGCCCTATGCCCTGCCTTGCCCGGGAATTAAAATTGGCCCAAAAAACGAGATCAGAGTGACGTCACCACCATGAATTTTGTTGCATCAGATTTTCTTTCTTCACTCTTTCGCTCACAAGTACCGATGCCAACCTGGTTCGCTTTCCCATCCCTTGCTTCCTGAATTCCCTGCGTCTTGCCATAAGAAGAATAGCTCACTTCCTCCTCTCGCGCTCATTGGACACGATGGGGTCGGAAGGAATCATACACCAACGTCTCGCATTTTTGCTACTTTTTAGACTTAAATCAAAAACAAGGCATGGCGTTTGGACAAGTGTCCGTGTTAGGTATGCCATGGCGCTGATTACGGGGATTAGTTCCCGTGACAGGGCCTAGAGTGGCAGGTGTGGCGCGTATGATGACACTAGTGATGTCAGCCACTGTGGCACTTGCTTTCTCGATGTCACTAGCCACATGGGCGGATGCACTTTGACGTTTGAGGGTGGTGTTACTGGAGGGGAATAAGAGGAGATTGTAGATCTGATACAGAGCTTGGAGATGGGATTTTTCTTATCTGACTCGGATTCATGCGGCGATGCTGCATGGAAATTCGAACAAAGGAAGGATGGGATGAATGGATGAATGGATGAACATTATCGAGATTAATCGTTGATAGACCTGGCTCTCTCTGTGATGACGTAGTTCCCCAGACCCGACCCGACCAGACCAGACACATTACTTGTATCACTCACTCATTGACCAGAGAAACCCATCATTGCCACCAAGGCCATCCCCGACTCCTTCGTGATCGGTGCAGCATTTGCTTCTTAACTCACGCTTATATTACATACTCTGATCCAATAGGAAAAAGGGCAAGAAAAAGATATCGTCAAAAATGGAGAGTGAAATTTTCACAGATCCACCCCACGCGTACCCTTTCGTTTTCGTGAATCGTGAATCGTGAATCGTGATGTGCGAGGTTGTCTCATCGCATGGCTGGCAGCTTAGGAAGCGGCACATTTCTCCGGTGATTTGATTGCATTGTAATTCGTACTTCATGTGTATATGCTGTGCCTCGTAGGTGAGAAGGAAATGCCATCTTACATGTATGTGGTCATCTATACAGATCCAAGGCATTGCATTCTTCCGGGTAAGCAATCTCATTTTTGCAATCTAGATTTCCTCATACCGTTGGAAGAGAAATAGACCGGGGTAGAATACATTCCATCACCAGCTTCATGATATCCAACCCTCTGGCAAACACTACAGAGCTGTCTGTACATCCATTCCTGCCCAAAACTACACACATCTATTATGCGCAGACTTCTTCTATCACGAATGCATGCATGCTATATGTACATGAATCCAAATCCATCCATTTTCCCTCGTCTCACCCATTCAACCCCACGATAGCATAACCCAACTCCCGATCCTTGACGCCAAAACCCATGCATGTACGATATTTCAGGATATAAGTGTCATACTACATACATTCATTTACACATACTTGTAGCAGTGTCAATCCACAATCTTTTTAATGGAGAAAAACGTTCTGACAGGTGGAGAACCGAACGAACGTGGGCTTGGATCAAAAGATAACGTCTAGTTCATGGTCGGTGTGGTCTAGTGTTTGGAACCCACTTGTACAAAGCTTGGTTTTCGAAGCGCTGGTGGCCTGATATTTATGATGATTTAAATACTGTTCAATGATGTATGTTTAGAATCTAGACTGTGGCATTGGAAACGGTCGTTGATGATAGTATCTAATTGGCTAGCGTCTTTGTGTTACTCCAAACCTCGTAGCCACTCATGCAACGGGCGAGATGATCGCACAGAAAAGTATGTTATTTTTTTTAATACATTGAAGAGATGATTTAACTGAATATACCCAATGCCACATCATTCAAGTACACTTTTATTAAAAAATCGATGGATTTGTCTTCCAGCCTCCTTCCCAACCACCGGCTCTAATTCCTCCAAATCGGCATTAGCAACCTCCTTAATACTTCCCAACTCCATAATCAGATTGCCCAGATTCTTCCCTGTAACCCCAGGCACCACTCTTAACATATCCTGAGGTTCCCGATTAAACACTTGATCCTCGGCACTCGCACCACCTTCAAGTCCAGTCTTCACAGCTTGGATAGGATCGGGATCGGGTTCTTGTGTTTTAAGACTTTCGAATATCTCGGCAGTTTGGTATGGACTAGAGCTCCAGATTATCCGGAGTCTAGGGAACGCGAGAGTGAGGAGCACCAGTTTGGATTGGAGATCGGATGATGCATTTGCGGCTGATACGGATGATAAAGAGCCTGAGAGATCAGCAAACGGTTCAAGGGTGAAAGATTTGCCTTGGTCGAACTCAATGAGTAACATTGGTGACTTGTAGTGTTCGAGCATAATTTCGGCTTGATTGTATAAGCGTCCATCTTTGAATGATGAGATTAAATCTTTGATTGATTTACGCTCCACGCATATGTTGGGAGAAAGGACATAGTCTCCGACAGTAAGCATACAGGGTACCACGACCATGCTTCGACCGTGAAGCAAAGATGGAAGTGAGGAGCGAAATTCTCGAACATCAACTACCACCCGTGGGGGCTGGGCTGTAGCCGCTAAGCGCCCTCCACCAGCAATACGTGTATTTATGGTACGGAGGAAAACTTCTTGGGGATCTTCGATGCCATGTGAGTCAAGAGTCAGTACAACAGACATATTGGCCTTTTCCTTTATAAGTTTGGTAAAGGCATCTTTTTCTCGGCGAGTAGATGACAGGTAACGTTGTTCCTCCACTGAACCGCCATAATAAAGGAAGTATACTCGGACATTGCGATCGTTATGCGAAGAGCGATAAACCTCCACTCTACGAACAAAAGAGGTGTCGGGTTCATACATGATGATATACCGCGGTTTGACTTCTTCGAGGATATGCTCATCCATATCTCCGTCATACGCGTGAACTACCACAAGATCCTTCATCTCATAAAGCTGATAGTAATCTTCCATGTCATCCAAAGGATCTGCAATGACTTCTTCTTTTTGCAATGCCTCCACTTCCGTAGGTTTTATCTCTGACATTAATTCAGCAACCTCGAGGGGTTTATCTTCAGCAGCCTGTAGACTGCCATTGGTGGCACGCGTGGATCCCGAGCTCGAGGCGCCCCCTCTCACTCTCCTCCTTTTATTTGCTGGAGCTTTACCTCGGGAGCTATTCGTAACACTGTTGGCGTTGCTATTGCCGTTTAGAGCGTTTTGGTTCTCATTGAAAAGAGCCGCGCTGATTTTCGCAAACTTCTTCTTCCACTCTAAGTAGCTGCGCAGTTTTCGTCTCATCATGATTTCCGCCGATGGCTCTTGTTCTTCGTCCTCATCATTCTCGGTTGTTTCTGGACGAGCATGCATACTTTGAAGATACTCTCGCAACTGCCAACATTGAGCCGAATCTGTACACATTATCAAAATCGTGCCATTCGAGTCGTCCATTGGCACGGGATTAAAGTAAAGATCTCTATCGATTTCATCTAGGACTTCAGCAAGCACTGACCACTTTGGCTGTTCTTCTAGCACAGGCTTCAAAGAATCGACATCATCCGTTCTTGTAGCCTTGCCTGTGTATACCCGTCTCTTGGCTGTATCAAACACGGTATGTGCAGCATCAAGAAATAGCCAAGGAGATTGATTTTGCCTTGTAGATCCAGCAGGAGGCTGATGCGCCGCAAGAATCATATCTAAATGACGATTGAATGAAACCGCGTCATATGTTAGTAGAGAGTGTAGCATCCCTCTTAGGACAGTCAGGTCGTTGACAATCTGTTTCGTCTTCCAGCTGACTCGATGCCATACTGGATCAAGCTGCCTGCGAATGACCATATCAAATTGCTTGTGTAGAGCGCTATCAACATTCCAGTCGTCCATCTCTAACCCAGAGTTCGATTTCTTCAATTCGCCAATACTAACCTCTACACATTCCATTATGGCATTTTGGATATCTCGCATGGAGTCAGACATCGAAACCTCAAGTTCAATAACCTCAGCTTTTTTTTTGCCTTCCAAAGCTTGAGCAACGTTGATATGGAATCTTGGCCATATTGAGACGTTGCGTAGGAACAGATTTCGCATCATAGTGGACAATGGCGAAAATCCAGTCGCAAATGGTTCTGGATTGTCCGAAAAGGCTTTGAGAAATCCAACCTTATTTTTTTGTCTGTATATCCGAAGTATAAAGGCCTCCAGTGATGTAGCTACAACCTTATCTGCATGTAGCACCACCACGCCAGTGATTGTCTCTGTGTTTAATAGACTGGTCAAAAGATCGACAACAAGAATCCTAGATGTAATGCTAAATATTCCACCGTGTGCATACATCTTTTCTCTTGTGCCAACACTCATGAGATCTGTATTGACAACAGAAAGACCTCGCGCTCCGGGGGCCATGCTGATAGCAGCGTGCTCTGCCAGTGCTTCTCCGATCCATCCATTCTCTCGATCATCTGCACCAACCAGTATTATTAGGTTATTTCCAGCTGCATCATATGAATGGAGGAGGTTCGTGACAAGTCTCAAGAGGCCAAGGCCGCGAGCAAGAACGACAAGCTCATCTTTTTGTCGAAGCTCTTGGAATATCTCTTGTTGATATTTCTGCAGTCCTCATTAAGATATCATTCGCAAAAAGGAATATTGAATTTACCAATGGCAGTGACAGCTTCACGGGTTGTTGTTCGCCGTTTGATGAAGACATCTTGGAGGTATCATGACGCGTTGACCATTTGAAGATTAACGCGAACCACACACGATGTCAGAAGTAGCTTTCAGTACGCAGTATATTCGCATCTACCCACGTCAAATGTCTCAGACGGCCTATTTTAGGCCAAGACTTGGTTGATCTGATCTTAATGGTTCATTCGTATACTCAAAATCTTGATCTCATCACGAACATTGTTCGAGGAATGATAGTTATTGGTAGCTGCAGCTAGCGACAAAGCTAGAGACAGCTTTATCCCGTGGCCTTCGAGTTACACCTATCTACGTCATGAGGGGAAATATGGCTTATATAGAGGAGAGAATGAAAGACTCCTGTTGATGAAAAGCTCTCATCTTCATACCATCTAACTCTACAAATTACAAGTACACGCATCTTCTCAAAGTCAAATAATTTAATCAAACAACAGTCCTACATCATGCCTGCCGGTCCAGACGAAACTCACCACCACAAAGCTGGTGAAGCAACTGAGCACGTGATGAAGAACTCATCCTCTAAGACCGACAACAATGCTAGCGACCATCCCCTCCATAACCAAGGCGAAGTAAAGGGAGAGAAAGTCCAATTCCGTCATCACGAGGCAAACCCAGGACCTGTTGTCCCTCAAAGTATGCCGGAGGAGGAGGGATCAAAGGCGGACCGTGAAGCAAAGACCGCTTCTCTAAACAACTAAGCTCTTCGGTATGCATAGCATTAACCTAACCGATAGCCTAGACTGATTCGATAAATTTCAAGAAAACCTTACCGGAATCGCACGATCATTCCGAACGAGACGTTAATGAAGCAAGAACTCATGGATGGCTGGCGTTGGGAAGGGTGGAATGGTCAAGGAAACGGATGATAGCGGGCATAATGTGGTACATATCTGATTAGCAAAGACGTCGCGTACGAAATAAAACTTCCGTCTTTCTCAAACATACATGTTGATGTTGGTGCCGTGTTGTGCATGCTGGTATCTACATATACTCGTGCAAGAGTGATCAAGCCCCCGTTCATTGCAAGTCTGTCCTGCAGCACCTGCGTAGTACAGATGTACTCATGAGTCGTCGGTATTTGTATGAGACTAAGATTTGGCCGGTCAAAATATCAACCTACCATCCAGTTACCCTCGTGTCGTGGAATGCTTGAAAGAATAGAGATGCCTGCCATCGGTACGCGCGTTGCAACAGTAATATGAAAGATGTTCGCATTCGGACTTTCGTAAGAGGTATCAAGATGTGGAATTGTGAGATGCCCATTCGTTTCTTTGAGATTCGGAACATTCTGTGGCTTTGCCCCGACCAGTGGCTGAATTACTTGGCATTTTTGTCGTAGCAGCATTACCCATACAAACATACGGAGTACGACAATCTACATCTGTGCCCAACTTAACATTGACCGTTTCAACCATTGTGAATAAGCACATATTCGCTGCGGAATTTGGCTACCTAGAGGACTAGTATCATTCGCTTTACTTTTTGGTCCAAGTCTCTACTTCGAATCATTGCGATAGGAAAGAATTCATCGCACAATTATCGCTACTTTCCAATGCTTCTAAGAAGTGTGAGAAGTGCGACCAACACGAGAGCAATCTCCCACACGACCGAACCCTATTTCCAAAAACCCCACGAGGATACATATTATAGGAGAAAGTCCGATACGATATAAAGTCGAATAGTCTATTGGGGCCGATAGATATTCAACAAGCCTACAAAATGCCGTCCATACTGTCAGATGATGATAAAGAGACGGTCAAACGCATGGTACCAAAGGCCTCGAACAAAATCCAGGCAGTAGCAGTCGCCCGTCTATACATTGCTTATCCCGATCGTCATAAATGGACATACACTGGTCTACAAGGTGCGGCAGTTCTTGCGAATGATCTCGTCGGAAATACCTACTGGATAAAACTTGTCGATATCTCAGTCAGTGGTTCACCTCTATACTAGCCCGGCAGTACTTCATCAATCATCACAGCTAACTTTTATGTTATAGTCTACGAACAAAGGCGTCATATGGGACCAAGAAGTATACGATACTTGGTCATATAACCAAGATAGAACATTTTTTCATACCTTCGAAACAGAAGAATGTCTGGCTGGATTGTCTTTTGTGGACGAGAAGGAGGCCAAAACCTTCATGAAGAAGATGAACGATCGAGAAAAGAATGCCAGTAAAGCTACAAAGGCCAATCCTTTTGGAGGCGCTGCTCCGGCTCATAAACACAGTCTTCTTGGTGGATTTTTTGGTGGTCACAGACATTCTTCTGCTCCATCGATACAACCTACTCCCCCCGATTCTCCTAGCTACGTACTCCCACCTTCACAACCGGCGCATCCAGCACAGAACCACAGGAACTCGGGTGGAAGCTTCAGGACAGGGCAGGCCGAATATGCAGCTTTGGAAGCGATCGATCCTCACTGGCGAGAGACATGGGGCGAGGACTTGAGAGAAATGGGTATTACAGACGACATAATCAGGGATAATCAGGATTTCATTGCAGACTATATTCGAGAAAAGCAAGCTCAACAAGTCATAACACCTACGCCTAGTGGTATCGAAAATCAAAGAAACAAAGCCCCTCCTCCACCTCCACCTCCAGCAGCACCTCGAACGCGTTCTGATAGTCCTCAAAGTTCTGCTGCTGGTCATGGACGAGGTGCACCACCTCCACCTCCTGCGCCACGGCGATCCAAAGCAGATATTGCTCGAGAGCCAACACCACCAAGAGAGCCTTCACCACCCAGGGGCCCCCCTCCCCCCAGGTTTGCAGCTCCACCGCCATTCCCAGATGCTGGAAAATTTGCGCATACCAATGATAGAGCACCTTCTCGAGCACATGCTTCTTCTAATCCAGGGCCACCCCCACCACCTAGGCCTGCGAAAACGCCTATCGAAGATTACGAACCAGGAGAATCAGGTTCGAGATTTGGAGTTCCTCCTCCTTTCGCGGGGACAAGAATTACGGCACCACCCACTCCACAACGAGGCCCTGTTCCACCTCCGCCTCCTAGAGATATTCATCAATCACACAGTAGTCATGCTATACCGCCTGCACACATTCCTCCTCCGCCTTTACCGCCCAAAACTCCAGCATCTCCAAGTGCTCCCCCCTTACCACCTGCTTCTACTCGTCCTGTACCTTTACCTCCGAGAGATACTGCACCACCTCCACCTCCTTTGCCTCAAATGAGTGCACCACCTCCACCGCCTTTACCGCAATCCGCAGCTCCACCTATCCCATCATCTGCTGCTCCTCCACCACCCCCACCACCTGGACCTCCCCCAGCATTTGGAGGACCGCCTCCCCCTCCCCCTCCACCTATGCCATCATTTGGCGGTCCTCCACCTCCTCCGCCTCCTCCAGGAAATGGACCTCCAGCTCCTCCTCCACCTCCACCACCTCCAAATCGCGATTCTGGCCATGCTTCGGGTGCTCCGCCGCCACCTAAACCTACTGGTGATCGTGCAGATCTAATGGCAAACATTCAAAAAGCCGGTGGTATTGGGGCTCTCAAGAAAGTTGACCGATCACAAATTAGAGACAGAAGTGGTGCTGCCGTTCCCGGTGCAGATACTGGACCTGCGGGTAGTGGACTTCCTCCAGCTGGTGCATCTTCAGGGGGCGGAGGTGGATTGGCGGATGCATTAGCAGCTGCTTTGAATAAGAGAAAGCAGAAAGTTAGTGCTAGTGGTAAGTTTCATTTTATAATCTTGGAGTTTGTGTCCTTGGCTAACATTTTGATCAGATGACGAAGCGGAAGATGATGATTGGTAGATGCGATGATGTGATTAGTTGTTTAGTCTGGTAGAGAAATGAAGTCAAAGGGGGGCGAAGTTTGTAGTATATTGAGCGATTGTGAAGTCAAGCAAAAAGGAGACGTTCAGTCAAAGCCTTGTTAATCAGAATTGGCTGCTGTAAAGTAACGTGATTGGCTTAAGAGATACGGGTAACTCAAGTGCGAGGAGTTTTAGTAGTTAAATCAATCGAGAACATTAAAAATTAGAAATTTCAAGACGTGCACGTAAAGGTTGTGTGCAACATGGTCAAACTTTGAAGTTATTGCATCCAATCCAGCGCAAATCACAGGTGATACATTCAAAATAAAAGGACTGTTTCATTATTCGAATAGCCTTCAGTCTATGCTACGTAGATTGGAATTAAGAGTCCTGGTCAATACATGCATAACGTCTCTCCCACTATACAAGTATCGCCAGTCGAATGAAGCACTAGAAGGAAAAATGCCTGTCGAGGTTCTCGGGATCCAGCGAGTGAAACAATGACCAGATCCAACGAGATTGAGAGAGAAGACAGTCTTTCTTTCCATCCCCCTAACCACCACTATCAATCGTGGAGGGGAGCCACTAATCCCCAGAACATTTTAGATATCATCAATATCAATCTCCTTGCCCTTTCCTCCTTCAGCAGCATCTTCAGAATCACTACCACTATCTCTGTCGTCATCGAACTCGAAGTTGCAGTCTCCGTCTTCGCCTTGTCCGTAAGTATCGGTTTCGTTGATCTTTGCGCTCTCGGGGAGTTCTCCATAGGCCTTCAAACTTCTGGCCTCGTCGGCGCTGTACTTGAGGATGACATCTCCCTTCTCATCTTGGTAATCACGGAGAGAAAGGAGAATGATATCTCCTTGGTTGATCCAGACCTTCTTTCTGAGCTTTCCACGGATATGTGCAAGACGTCTGGTACCATCAAAGCAGAGAGCTTCTAAACGGCCGTTTCCGAGCATCTTGATAACTTGGGCATATTCTGCAGGAAGTCGTTAGTTGGTCGTCTGCGGAGCAAAATGACTTGAAAGACAAGGAGCGGTAAAGAAGAGGCGAAGGTAGACGGCAGCTGCAAATTGAAGATACAGAAAATAGGGAGTATGTACCTTGACCTTCTTCCTTGAAGGTTAATTCACGCTTCTCATTATCGTTCTCGTTCTTTCCACGACGCCTGTTCTTTCCTCCCTATTTTTCGCAACTGTGTCAGCCTGGATCAAGACAGTGGGGTGGAATATTTCCAACAAAAAATGCGACAATGTCTTACCTTTCCCTTATTCTTAGGCATATTTGCTGCTGCTTACTCTGCTGTCGATTTTTTGGATTTCGGTTTGGAGGGTGTTAGTGGTTTGTATTATCGTTTTGGTTGTGGTGTAGGAGTAAGATTGATGAAAAGGAAGAAGGAAGAAGAAGGCGACCAAGTAGCAGACAATAATTTATTTCTGGGCTGGAGTAGTGTCATAAATTGTGGTTCACTAGTGGTGGGGTCTTGGCGCACGCTAAAGATATCCGGTCCGACCAAATTGATGAATTCGCTTTGTTACGGCTCCATTGCTATTGATCGAGACCTTTATACCCAAAAAAACAACAATGTCCAATACATCTGCCCGTCTTCAAAGTCATTGTCTACTGTTACAAGAACAAAGAACAATAAGAATTAGTAGCCAATGATTCTGACGCACACTATTTTCACCTCAAGACTGTTCCAATCCTCCTCCACTGGAGATGGCTGCTAGAGCGACTGGAACAGCTGCAGTTGCTGTGGAATCGAAGTTCTCGCAGCTGATACGTTCCGGTCAACTGAAGTCAATAGATGCTCTAGCTTATGGATCATTCAAAGGTATCACAGGGGACGATCAGTGTTTTTCATATAAGCTTTCCGCCTTCCACGCCTATGGCTCTCATCAAGCACCAGCGGTATCAAAAACCTACAACCCAGACCACTATAACATTCAGCACCTTTTAGTCAACAAACCCTCGCCTTTATGGCTCTCTGTTTTTTGTGCGAAAGTTAATGGAGGAAACAAGAAAGTTATACGAACCCATATGGTACGAAGGATCAGAACTGCAATTAGAGAAGCCTTGAAGAACCATGATTATGACTTGTCTGGGAAAAGGATATCCAACAGTATAGGGAGGGGTAGCAAGGGCGAGGACCTAGTTGGTACGATGATAATATCTGCCAAAGACAAGGCCTTGACTGCAAAGATGGATGTTTTACAAGATCAAGCGGAGATGGCTGTGACCGCATTGATACGAAAGTTCAAGCTGGAGCGTGAAGCTCGACATAACAGTTCAAATCAGAATGCCAGCAAACAAAACAAGGGCACGCCCATTGAAGTGAAAAGGGTCCAAATGAAAAATAGGGCGAGGGAAAAGGAGGGCGGTACAACAGTGAACACTCCAAAGAAGAAGAAAAACACCAAGAATAAGGTATTTGGTGGAACAGTCTATCAAAAATGATGGAAAACAATGCAAAATAATAAATAGACAAAAATCTCAAGTTAGAAGCTACCACGTTTTGATAACCAGACTATGTAACCTTCACAAACTATTCAAAAGATATAATATATATATATATATATATATATATATATTGCATTTGCTATCACACATACCATAGTATCATGAGAAAGTTCACATCAAAAATGTTTCATCAATTTGCGGCTGTGTCAGATCCAACCAATTAGCGCCGCCTGAACACACGCTGGAGCTCTCCAAGCTAATCTGGGACGATCGCAATCGCGAAGCTGTCGCAACGTATCTTGAAGAATTTCATTCCCTTTTGTCACATTAAAGAGAGTATTCGCCATGTTGATTTCACTCACCGTGGGTAAAGTCGATGCCGGAGTGGCAGTCTTATTAACTCAAGATAAACGACTCGTAAGTTATGCTCTCAACAATGATTCAATCAATTCTACATTGACTACATATGTACAACTTGGTCATTGCACATGTTACTTCCCCCGACCTCCAGAACTGACAATACCCCTCACAGATTGAATTCCCATCTATTCTCCTTCCACCCAATATCACCTCCGGTAGCATCGTCGATATCACCGTTGCACGAAACCTCGTCTCGGAAGAAAAATCCCAAAAGTCATTCGTCGCTCTCCAAGATTCTATCTTCAATTCATTTGGTGCATCAGAACCGTCTGCACCAGTCCTTCGCTGTCGCAATGCAACTCAGACTTCTGTCGTTTTAGAATGGGATCACATTGAGTTAGCAACCGCAGATGTTATCTCACTCTCCCTCTTCCGCAATGGACAAAAGGCTGGAAACATACCAAGGCCGAGTCAAATGCTGAGCACAAAGATCAGCGGTTTAGCTGTTGATACGGAATACACGTTTCACCTGGTATTAAGAACAAGTGCTGGAACTTTTAGTAGTGAGAAGGTGGTCGTAAAGACACACAAAATGACGGATCTAAGTGGTATTACTGTTACGCCTGGTATTCTGCCCGCTTCATTGAGGGATAGTCTTGTCAAAGCAGTTGAGAGGATTGGGGCGAAGATGGCAGATAGTGTGAGAATCGACACAACACACTTTGTCACAACAGAAGGAAGAGGTATAGCTTGGGAAAAGGCCGTCGAGATGAATATTCCAGTTGTAAGGCCGGAATGGGTTGAGGGCTGTGAGAGAGGTGGAAGAATCGTAGGCGTTAGGCAATACTATCTTGATGCGGATCCAAAACAGAGACAAATAGTTTCAAACGCACCTCCAGCTCAGCCAGCACAGGCTGAACCACCCAGAGAACAAGTTACAACTCCAACTACTTCACCACCACCCACGAACACAAATGGTACGAATGGTCAAACTGTTCCTCCTACTCCACCCGCAAAAGATACACCTAAACCAGAGAAAGAGGAGAGAGAGAAGGAACAAGAAGATGGTGATGCTAGTAGCGACTCGGGAGAAGGACAAGAAAAGCAAGAGACAGAAAAGACAGCAGTATCCGAAGAGCAAAAGTCCCGAGCTTCAGATGTAGAACAACAGAAACTTGCACTCCGACCTTCAGCACCATTCGGAGTATCAGCAGATGACTTGACCAAACCGGGCGAGGAAAACGCATCCGGGAATCAGACACCAGGAAATGCTAGCTTTCAAGATGTCGCTTTGTGATCGACGATCGAGGGATATTTCATCTTTGTTACTATTATATTATAATCAATGTTTTGGAATGGCTAGCAACAACAATTGTTGGCAGGCATGGTGTTGGGATGGGAAGAGAGATTTATTGCATTGCTTCAGCGTTTCTTAAAAATGTTTTCTACAATAGCTTGAAGATATGAATATGTAATGAGCTCTCGCCATCCTTGTGATTATAGATTCGCAATGTTCATTTGATCTCGCTAGAACATCAAGATCCCCCTTTTTTGACATCGTGAACTCATCCAATGACCAATTCCTATTCAAACTTTCAAACTTTCAAACTTAGAGTTAATCTCTGGTTAGCCTAGCTACACCCCACACACCCGATCTAAAATGCAACATAGATGCATGGAAAGATCGACCGCCCGGTGTCAATGGATCGTCAAGCCACACCCGCCACTTGTAAGGATTGCTCTTCTAAAATATATCAATGATG